>JAFELO010000188.1:428085-444279 GCA_017140195.1 Eumaeus atala | reverse complement strand
CCCCCAGTTCGATGGCACCTAGGTATGAAGTAAGTGCGGATAGGGTTGTGTAATCGAAATATTAATTGTTTAATTTGGGCGGACCAGCCAGTACGTAATATATATTTGGATCTGTGTAGACTTACGGCTTATCTGCTGTGAGTAATTTTATCGGAGTGTGCTCGTTTGGAAATTGTTTAAAGCCCGCTCTGAAAAGTTTGTATGAAAATCGTATTTATGTAACTTTTCTATGAAGAGAGTTATGAATATGGAGAAGATAAGAAAAATATTTAAGGTTGGTGGTAAATGCCTCTTGTTATCTTGCTCGTGTCTAGAGGTATACGTGTTCAACCATAGACTTGGGTCGGAGTCCCGTGTCTGACCAAGGTATTATTGGGTTTCTAATAGCATTCCGAGGTTGAGAAGTCAGCTATGTTATACTCCGTGCATCGGAACTCTCCGAACGTTAAGCCTTCGATCCTACATCTGATTTCTCGCCAGTCGTGTCGGACTGCCGTCTTATGGGAATAGGAGAATGGGGGAACAGGGATTGTACTTGTGCCTTCGTACACAAGTGTGTGTACAATATAACATGGCTAGTCTCTATGGAAATGGCCGCCGTGGCTGAAACTTGGCCAGGTCGAAATTATTATTTTGTGGCACTTGGTTTTCTTGACCTGTCTTATTAGGGAGCTAGCATGAAAGTGTGTGTGCAAGTGAAATTTTGTGAAACAGTAACGCTTTTTCTTTTATAACTTAGATAAAAAAATATACTGTTTATACTATTTGCACAATTTTTGTACACTTTTCCTTCAAACAGAAGGAAAAGTGTACCTTACGTCTCTTGAGGACATTACATACAATAAATTTTTTTTTTTTTTTTTTGGGTATAGAATTCGGACACGGTTCTGAGCTGATATAAATTTATTTTTAAGTTTTTATGGGCTCTGCACTGATCAGTGTTGTAACATTAACGAGGCTCGTGGATGAAGTTATTATGATGACTTTGCTCTTTACTTCTCCTCTTATGTCCGACTTACTTCAATTCGTATCCGTATTACAGAAAAATTATTCGATCACCCGGATTAGAGACTACTGGAAGCTCACTTGCTGCACTAAAGATCCTCACCAACAGCACAAAAAGCGACAGTCTTATCACTTCATGCTACTGTTAAGTAAGACATGCGCTGCAAAGCTTCTAAATTGTTTTAAGGAAATGATACGTACGGCAGCGACTCTATTAATTGTCCTACAAAACAAAAGTTTGATTGGACTTATAATCACACATTAGAAGTTATACTTCTCTGGCGTAACAATATGAAATTTTTTTCTTACGCCTTATTCACAAGCATTTCTCAAAAGATACTTCACTTATATGAGAAAAAAGCAAATTACACATATTATTACACATATTATTACAGATATTATTACACATATTATTACACAAATTATTACACATATTATTACACATATTATTACACATATTATTACACATATCATTACACATATTATTCTTACATTAGCGACAAGTAGATCGATATACTCATACTGATCACAACATCGACAGTTGTATTCAGAAACACTCGAATAAATAAATATCGCGAATAGAGTTGTCAGTTCTCACGCAAAATTGCGTACTTTTACTTTTTTGGTTACTTTTTGTAAAACTAAAGTGTTGATAGTACATGCGCATCGTAAAAATTTACTCTCTTATTATATTTTTTTAACGCGCTAAATGAAATGAATGTAACTTCAAAAATACTCTGAACTCGATAGGTAATGTTTCTACAGTACGGGTACAACACAAGCCTCTATTTCCCATAGAGCCAAGGCTATTTTTAAATTTATCAGGTCAGGACTTCCACACTCCGATACAGGAAGAGCTGATGACATGCGCCCGCGCATTAAAATCGACGCTCACGTTCTCTATCGATCGCTACAAATGTATGCAAAACAACACGCACGACTCGTAATGTAATAAGACGCATTTTTCTTTAACAAAAACACATACAGTTAATGGTGTTAGAAAATTGACGCCATTCTACTTGAGGCGGACACAATGTCTGCTCTACATCTTATGATGTAAGTACAATTGTGATACAATAAAAATATTTTCAGGTAAGTAATATAGATTCATTATTCTCATATTCGTAAGAGGTAGTGCATCGGATTTGGGGCGACTCGTTCGGGGAGGTAACTCTCGCTCATATGACACCGCCGTAAAGCGACAGATATGTTGTATATTTGTAATAAACGGGGATTCTTAGAGTGTAGGTACTTATTTCTCATACATACTGAGTAATAGGTATTAATTGTTGTATCGTAAATTACATATCCTACGCATATACAAACAATATGAAAAATTTACCCGTTAAGATATATTTTTTTATATGTAAGGAGTTTTAAGAATATATGTTGTGTTTTTTTTAATCTTGCTTTTTATTCCAAAATATCTAAATATTATTATTAAAAAACACCACCCATGGTTAGAGATTATTTCAATCTCTAACCATGACTGGTGTATTTTTAAGTCATAATGGGGCAAAGGGAAGATCGGAGCCTTTTGATGACTACCGACGCCCATGGACATTTGCATGATTATTATGCAGATGCGTTACCTTATTTATCACCCCCGTCCCAATGGGCCACCGGCTACAAATATTTTACTCTTTAAGCTGCTTTATTTCTTAACCAATCTTATTATGTTAGATTATAACAATTATATTCTTTATATTATATTAATGTACCCACAAACGAGATATCGGAACCTTTTTACCAACGCCCATGAACAACAGCATAATTACTATGCCGATGCGTTGTCCGCCTCTAGATCTCTCCCCAATGTGCCACCACCGGCTACTCACAAATCGTACGAAACAGCTTTTTGGGACTATGTTATATAATATGTATGGCAGCAATGATCATAAAATTTTGATAGAGCAACCTTGTTGCCGGCGCATCGTATATCTGTCGGTTAGTTTTTACATGGGCATTCTTCATTCGCTGCAATCACATTCCTACGTCGCAAAACAAGTAAATCCTACCCACATCGGTGTCATCATTCATACAGTTTTATTCAATGTAGGCACGTTATCTGCATGTACCTGCCGACGGGCTGGCGTGACCCATGAACTACATTTTGACACATAGCGGCGTCGAACTGATGGTCACGCCAGTGTGAATCGCGTAAATTGTAAGTAGAGATAAACCCACCTGGATGTGCGGATGTTTATGGAAGTGAGAAAGCACTGATCGTCAATAAATGCGGGCATTTAACATTTAAATGCTTTTTAAAATTATAAAATTGTATTTATATTTTAGTGGGAGGTAAAGTCATGCTGCATTGTAGCGGAATTGGGTCGGCACGATCGGGGATATACCTCCGGCACACATGATACCGGCGAAATGCGACTTGCGGTGGCCCAAATAGCCGGTAGCCGGGGGGTGATATGGAGGGCTATGCATGGCATAGTAATTATCCCCACCATGGTTCAAGCCTTGTCGTGGTGGTGGAGCTCAGGAGCCTAGGTTGATCCGAGACACCTTGGGCGAAGCCAATTGAACCGAGGAGGTGGCGGCTCTTAGTACCCCTCTTATAAGAAGAGGGGACAAAAGAGCAAAAATTGGCGGAGCTTTTGCGCACGGGGCAAGGGGCGAGGATGGGAACCTCACCCTATTGCACTGTCAGTGGGGTTGTCCTGTGTTGTGGGTCAACTCCATCCGTGGAGGTGGCGTCGGCCCTTCGGGGACTGACTAGCCGTCGAGGTGCCCTGATGATTTGTTGTCCCGGGGCACCTCACCAAAGGCGGCACTGGTGGCACTCGTGGTGGTTTTTGTGGGTATTCGGCACTATATAATGTGCCGCAAGCCCCACACCCCACTGGACCCCACCCAGGGCCAGTGAAGGCGTGAAAAAGAAATGGCATGGTAATTATGCTGATATTCATGTGCGTCGGTAGTCATAAAAATGCTCCGATTGCTAGATTATCCCCCTATTCTCCAAAAAAAATAAAAAATGTGAGTGATGTATGTTTGTAACGTAATATCACATCTAACAACGCCTATCACTTGGACCAGGGTGGGACAAACAGTGGGTCTTGCTCAGGTGTGTGCTGTTAATACTTTACAGGTCTTGAAGTGGACAAAATTCATTTATTATTACAATATATATGGGAATTTATTTTCAATTTCTTTGAATAATATAATAATAATGCAGTGTTAGCCGACATTTTCAAATTTAACATTAAATCTTGGCGGTGTCACAATTCTGAAGTAAATTATAATCAACTGAGTAACCTATGGCGCTCTGTGGCGCTCTATGGCGCTCTATGGTGGAGTCTTATATCCACCAGTGGACGTCATCCAGCTGATGCTGATGATGAAATAACTTCAAAATTATGAATAGCTCCATCAGAAAATATATAGTTTTCTACAACGACACAGTGAATTCATAGCCTACATTTACGCGTATATTACGATTAAAAACTACTGTCAGTTGCAGTAGCATTGTTGTAATGATGATATTACGTCTGTAACACGAGGGGTAATTGATAAGTATCCGAAAAAAGAAGGTAAACTTTTAAATATAGATTTAAAACAATTTTATTTTTCAACGTAGTTTCCTTCTACCTCGATGCGTTTAGTCCTGCGCTTCTCCCATGCTGTTACATCAGTTTTATAAAATGTTTCCCCCAAAATACTCGTCTACGGCGACAATGACTTCATCATTTGATGAAAACCTTCGGCCACTTAACCATTTCTTCAGATTCGGGAATAAGCGGAAGTCGCCCGGCGCCACATTTGGACAATAGGGGGGATGCGGTAACAATTCGAACCGCTATTCATGGAGCTTGGCAACTACAACCCCAACAAGTGCACAGGTGCTTTGTCGTGGTGGAATAAAGCTTTCTCTTTGGCTTAATGATGTAGTTTCTTTCGGATTTCTTCACAAAATTATTGTGTTTTTTATTGTTTGCAAATAATCCACTAAAATAGTACCCACCACTTTGCCGGCCGACAAAACCGTCTATGCTTCCTTCAGCGCAGGTTTTCCGCTCACAGTCCACTGCTTAGATTGTTCTTTTCTTTTAGGAGTATAATGATGTCTTCACGTTTCATCTACTGTCACAGAGCGCTGCAAAAACTTCTACTTAGTATCACACTTAAACAGCGCCAAACACTCCGAGGAATCGTCCACTCGACGTTGCTTTTGGTTAGCAGCGAGCAAACGCGGCAACCATCGCGCGCAAAAATTTTATTCGCAAATGTTGGTGTAAAATGTTAAAAACGCATTCAAAGGAAATGCTTACCATCTCTGCTATTTGATACAATTTTAAGCGCCAATCATTAGAAACGACAGTCAGACCTGTTGGCGTCTTCGCAGCTCTGTCTCCTACGTTTAAAATCAGTTACCCAGGTGTGAAATGTACTCAATGCAGTCTAGCTTAAGTTCAATCTGGGTTAGGTTTAAAGCGTAAAAATTTATCACCGCATGATTTCGTTTCTTTTTATTGTTGAGAAAATTTACCGCAGAGAAAGTTCTAGGTCCTCTCACACAAGTTATATCAGTACGAATAAATTCAAATTTGGCGTTCTATTTTAGAAAAGATGATAGAATATAATGTAATAAATTTTGTTTGCCTATCTTTTTTTAAGTTCGTCGTTTCGGCCAGTTATCAATCAGCCTGATATTAAGTCTGACTGACACCAGGACATCTATAAACGTAGTCCTCCGGTGACCAACCCTATAACGCATCTAAAACCTCAAGATCATAAAATATTTAAATGAAACGCTATAAAATCCATTAAAATATTTTTGTTGTAGGGTTACAGGCACTAATTTCATCACTATGAAACCATCTTCATCACTAGCGACACACGGAAACCCCTCCAACATTACCCTGCCTCAATGAAATGGTAATATGTGAGCAAGTTCTTCAGAAGTGTAGTTTGCGTTTACATTGCAGAACCGTAATAGTCAATTAGACAGAAACTAGAGAGCATAATGTAAGTTAACACCAAATAGGTCGTATCTCAGCTCACTATCGCGTCCTAGATGATGCTATTTATGGTACAATTAGTTTCAAATAATATCAATGTTTGTTCGCATATATAAGCTGTTAGAAATGGGCGAGTATGATCTTCTAATCATTAACTTATCAATACTTAGTTATAATTGCTACTAGTTGAGTCCCTCGTATTGAATTTATTAATTGTAATTTCATTCATGTTTTAAACACTTTGCTAGATTTTGTGGAGTTTGCTCCATATATAATTATGCACTAAGGTTTTTTTGGTAAATTTGAAAATAAAATTTATTACGAGTACCACGCCGCATTACAACAGAGTTATGACGGTATGGCAGACAAGGCAACTCTCGCGTGCTGCTGTAAAGTGGGAGCTGTCTCATTTCGTGAGGTTAGTGAGTTACCGGTGGCCCATTGAAGGGAAAGCAGGTAAAGCAAATGCATGTCAATTACGCGGGTATCTATGGGCGCCGGTAGTCGAAAAAAGTCGCGGTTGCTCGTTTGCCTCCTATGTTGTAAAAAAATAATAATAACGGACTCGGTAATAGACAATTAATTTAGTGATGTTTCTGATGGCGTACCCCAAGGCGCCATACTATTTCCTTATATCTACTTTATTTTATTGTCCTCTTGATTTTTTCCGTCATTCAGTTATACGTATAGAGCTTATAATTTCTCTTATTTTGATAACTTTATTTTTCAAAATCATGCTACATTGTTCATAAAATACTGTATGTTCCAAATTTGGAAGGTAGGTCCTGCCAAATTTCAATTTTCTGTGAAGTACGGACGGATAGACGGACACGACACGCCCTAAAAAGTACTAATGAAGCGAAAAAAAAAAGAACTAAATTACAAACAATGCATGTTTAATTTGGGACAGGCTTTCAAAATTTCTACACTTATTTTTATTTTGTTTTATTTTTTAAAGGAATGAAATGTTTTCCTTGTGGTAATGAGCTAACAGTATTGCTTTTGGCTACTATATCAAGTACATATTATTATGATGCAAAAATCCGTTTAAAACAAGTTCAGGTTGACGCAACCCTCGTGGACGGCTTTATGTGAGAAGTAAGTGGAACAAATTTTAAATAATTAAATTATAATTATTTTCGATATTTTTTCTTACGATACCAAAATTATTAAAGTATTAGAATTTACTGTTATAATGTTTAGTACCGATAGGATTAATTATTAAAACTAGATAAAAAGTAATGTTTTATGACTTCTGTGTTCATGAATTTCTTTTTTTGCTGTACTTAAAGCTGTTGATATACCAGTAGAACCTGTTATAAAATCATTGTATGTTGCTACAAGTTATACTTATAAATTGATACAATATTAATTAAACGCTATCAGAGTTCCGCCATGCCCATCAATAAATTCCAGACACGCAGGCGTGGCCGATAGAATTTAATACAAAATCCACCGAAATCCGCCATATTGATATATACATTTTTTCCCCCACTACCCCCACCCTACATAATTGAGTGTTGTGAAAACTATCACATTGGTAAATGACGCTCCCCCTACCTCCCGCAATTTTCCGACTACCCACAATCAATAATTTGGCTGGGCAATGACTGCGATGACTTGGGCATGCGCAATGCGCTACACCCGAATCATCGTCAAAACCTGAACTTGACTTGGCGAAAACGAAAGTTAGAGGCGAATGTTTCTATGCCATTCTTGGCATTGGTTACGCATGAGATGCCGGCTAACGAAAATGTATACAATTTTAAAACAAAATGTCCTCCCTATGTCGTGTAAAAATTTTACGACAATGTCTACTGATTTGAAATTATAAACGTTAAGAAAGGGATACTTATAGTAATATTACTGTAAATTTTATAAAAGTATTTGAAGTGTAAATTTTTCGATACCATATTCGTTATTCTTCTTGTAGTACCTACATTCGTTAATGCGTGTCGAGTCTATGAGTGCAAGGGAGACAGCAGTACAAGTCCTCATTCCGAAGTCATCCGAAAGCATTTGACTGACCCGATAATGAAGCTGAAATTGGCGATAACATTATCTAAAATGAAAATCAAATCCGACTTACCTGAGGACGATCTGCAAATCGAATTAAATTCTTGACTTCTTCCTATAAAGAAGCGTTATATTCCTCTGTATAAATTCTTTAATTTTCTTCAACATCAACTCTTTTATTTTATAAAGAGTTGTCTTAATTAGTATTGTCTTCAGTTAGTTTATTCTAGTTTTATACTTTTCAAGCCCATCAGATATACATATTCATATAAAAACGTTATAGGTATAGAAATAACAAAAACATTTAACTAAGTCTTAACGGTAATTTACTTTTAATTTTGTACTATTTAAAAAAATCTAGAAATTGTTTCAACAGGTAGGTAACTTTAATTTAGATTTTTTTTTATTTCTTTTTTGGTATCCTTTCTTTTTGTCTTACCCTTTTTACTTAATAATTTAAGGCCAATTTAAGGCACAAGTTTTGTTTTGCTTCATTTGTTTTCACCTTCCATATAATCTGAAGCGGTAGATGAATTTGGTCGAAACTTTTCCAAAACTTATTTGCCAAAAGTCTCAAATATCACTTAGCTAATGTTTAGGTCCAGAGTCACTAAATTACTTTTCACTATATATATGGAGAGTCTGCATATAAAAATCAAAGTAAATCAATCGAAAAGTTCCAAAATTAACCAGTGTTGTTTAAATGTACTTAAAGAACTGAAATGCTTAAATTCTCTTTTCTATTGTTTCCTTGTAATAACGGTTGATATAAACGTAAAACTTGTTCTATTGCGAAAAAACGTGTTTCTTTATCGTCAAATGGCGGTGGCTATTATTTGTTTGTTACTAGATTCTCTTTGGTTATAAAATCTTCGTAGCTTTCAGCCTTCCCCGCATTCAACTTTTTGCTATTGCATATTGAAATTCATGGCTCCTTCTGTTCTTCCATGAACTTTTTTCTTCTTCTTCGTATTTTTATTAGCTGTTCCTCCCGGATGGTTGTAGATGTTGTTTTAGCCCTTTCAACGGATCCGAGTTGAACTGCCTTTCAGTTGCCTTACACTAGATTAAAGTTCAAATAAAACCGGTAGATTCAAAGTTCAAGTGTTGCTGAATACTATTGATTAATGAATCACTTAAAACTAGGATGATTATGTGGAAAAACTGAATATCGTCTATTGCATAAAACTATCTCGTGAATGTGTCAGCGGGCGGCAGCGACGACTCAAACGCATGCGCGTAATTTCGAAATTTTGTTAAACCAAAATATTGGTATTTTTAAATTTTCGATTTTTTTTTAAATTTTCTTTTTAGGCCTTTTGAATTTTTGTTTTTTTTTTTCAGAAAATATTTTTTGCGCGTACTGTCTCTTCGCGCGTTGCGTAGGTGTTAAACACGCGTCGTCATCAGCCTCGCTGGCCACACTGATGTCGGAAGGTTGCAATGCTGCTGCAATGGCCCCAGCTACAGGGGGATGGGATGCGCCCGCCCGATGGGGTCACCCATCCCATTCGCGTATACCTCGGAATCATCAAATAATGATTTTGTGTGTTTATTATAAAACTGCACATATGGAGGCGTGAGGTAGGAGCTGGAGATTGAGGAATTCAATTTACAAATTACAAAGTGTGTCTGTGTGTGAACGATTTAGTATGTGTGGGGTTGCGATTAGAATAAACTATTTACTTGTTATTAATATCAGACGATTAAACAATATACGAATAGCGATCAATTCTGAATTTTGTACACATAATAATTATACATTAGTGTGAGAGGTATATATATTCGTATCTACTCGCCCAACTGCGACCAGCATTAGAATTTGCGATATGTGTTAATTATGTTATAAAAACGCTTTGTCCTTCACTTTATATTGCTTTCGGTAATTAGTCGTGTCTCATGGTTTTATATATTAGTAAAATGGTTATGCTAGATAAGTGTTTGTTCGATATAATTCCGTTTCAAGGCAAATACAAATTTCATATATGTATACAGTAAGTTATACTTACCACAATCTTTTTTATTTGACTTTTTCTTTTAGTTTTTATGTTAGTTGTTTAATGTGTAATTCTTAATACTTCTGTTTCAGAGAAAGCCTTTTCAAGCATACAATCTTTCTTACTTACATTCTGATGTAAGATTTGTTCCGATAAATCGAGAAACCGTAGTTGGCTTACGATACATGACTGTACGTACATGATCTAAGGGGAGACTGTTCTTAGATAATTTGTTGTAATGTATGTATACCTATATAGTACCTGCTGATCTCATGAACTACCAAATATTTTGTTAAGAAGTTCAGTATAGTTAACAGTTTAGATCATAAAGATCAACGTCGTGCTAACAATTTTCAGCGCAGGTACGTCTGAGGTACGTCTGAGGTACGTCTGAACAGCAAGCGTACTGCCTAACGACTACTCATGTCTGCTCAAGATACGTGTGATAAATAAATGTGTAGATATATCATGCGTCTGTTGTATGTTCCTTAAAAACGAACATAATTTTGTAGAAAAAGGGCGACATGTGGAAGTAGAAGGTTACCTACGCTTGATGGTTTGGTCGCTATTTTGTACGATTTTACTACGTAATAATCCTCTTTTCGATCATGTGTAGTTTATATCACTTCAAGAGAAGCTTCTAGAAAAAGTTTAATTAAAATAATTATTATATATAGAGTCCAGTATTATATGTGTGACGTATTTTTGTTATCTTTTAAAGACAATGCGTCTTATATGCCGAGAATGGTAACTGCGTAAAGATCAATTATTTAGGACGTAGAATTAACAGCATTAGCATAGGACAATTTATTTTTCTGCTTTTGTTCATGCGGGAAATTTTAATGAGTTTCCACCAGTACAGGGTTAAGTCTGATTGACTGGTAGAATATATTTTCCAAATGCTGGCTGCCATCATATGCCAAATGTATTCCTGGCCTACTGCCAAAAGGCAGCCTTTTCTGACATGCCCCAGGTCTGTTACCGACAGGGCACAAGGGATTAACGGATAATCATGATAATATTATCCTTATGCCAATTAACATCAAGTATTCAAGAAAAGAATACGGTATAAATGTAATATCGTTATGTTAATAATATTACTATCAGAAAAATATCCGCATAATTCTCTCCAAGCAAACTTAAAAGAAAGCAACATTCAAATTTAACAACGATTATAAAATAAACTCTATGTACCTGAACGTAGGCCTCATTATGGCATGTCTCTAAGCAGCAGCACCCACTAACCTAACCCAACAATATTACCTAGTCAGTTTAGATTTAACGTAACCGAATGATTCCACCCGTACTCGGTGCGTTTCGGCTGTTTTTAATGATACTCTAGAGTCAATAATGCCCGTGGGATAGTAGTGAAGAATGGTATTTTGTACAGATCCTAAGTGAAGACAAGACTTGTGATAAACTTAAACAATTACGTGCCAAGTAATTATCAGAAACAATAAATCTGGGGTAAACCTTCAGGTTTACCCTCGGTTGCATCTGAATATCTTGGTAATTGATTTTTAATTAAAATCAGATAAAAATCTGCACGTGTTGTATTTCTCGCGCATGTAACGTGCTTTTATAGTATGGGACTAATAAGCAGTCCTTTAATGATTACCGACAACCACAAACATTCACACAATCAGGGCTTATCCAAAAGAGTTATTCTTACTTTCCTCTCATAAGCTGTAAAAAACGCGACAGTGTAGCCGGGCAAAAATAGAAAAAAAAAACAGATCCTCATTTACGAAACTACCTACCGGCCCAGATTGTACCCCTAGGTCCGGGTTCTAAACTTTCTTAAATCTGACGAAGATATTACGGCGCAGCTGACTTATACGCTGACCTGATCCGGTTCACGAGCTTTATAAGCCACACACGATCCTTACATACTTGGCTGGCTTCTTCTACATTTACTTATGTCACTGTTCTCTCTGCCTGCCTCATGAGGGTTATGGCGTCAAGATGTCTTATTTTCCTTGTTGTCAAAAATATTGTTCTTGCTATGTTAAGCCCTAACGATGTCCCTAACGCCGTTATTGACGAGGTTTCCTACAGTCAAATGAAAATTGAAAAAAAAACAAAGGTTTCCGTTGAAATCTCAAGTATATAAACAAAAAATTTAGACGGTCCCATTATAGATACTCTCACATTCTACCGAGAAGTGACATGTTCGTGAGTTTCCGGCGGCCCTTTTAAAACAAGAGGGCCGCTCGTCTGCATAGCAATTATGTAGACGTTCAATAGTCATGAAAAGTCGACATGCACATTTGCCCTCTTATACTATAAAGTACCTATATTAGGAAGAGGTAGTGCCATGCTGCTTATTTTATTTATTTATTGTTTATTTTCACATATTTGATATGATCACTTATGCTTGTCTTAGCGGCTAAGTTCAAATTGAGTGTTCGCAACTGCCCACGTCGGAGAAGAGACCCACAATAAACTCCGCTGGTACCTGTCAGTCTTTTGGTTGTGATCATTACTTCACGAAGGTACTTAAATTTAGAGTAAATCATTCCATAACATTTTTGACATTTATAAAATCCATTATAATAGGATTTCGATATGATTTCCTCTTTAGCAACAGTTCTAAATTTATTAATCGACAAATCTGTTGTATTACTGGGAATTTTATTATAAAAACGTATACAAATACCTACCTGTAAATGAATAATTAGTTTTAGGGAGCATTGAGGAGGGCACAGCGACTTTATTCTTATTGCTAGTATTGATATTATGTAGATCACATTTCTTCTTGAATTTTTCTATATTCTTATGTACATTCATACGATTGTCAAATTTATATAGGCAATGCAATGTCATAATTTTTTCAATTTTAAATTTATCCTTAAGCTAGTTAGACTTATATGTTGCACGAACAGCCATAATGCTGTGAAAGGAGGGCAACGCATCGGCATAATTATGCTGATGTTCGTGGGCGTCGGCAGTCGTTGGAAGGTTCCGATTGCACTTTTCTTCATATACCATAAAAAAAAACAGAAATAAAATAGAATAAAAAATAACCGAATGTGAGACACAAAAAATGTAAACCTCAGTTTAATTCAGGTCTATAATTGTCCAGCCACCTATTATCTAGTTTCTAGATCCATACCGGCTTCGCTCGTGAATAAAAGGCGCAAACAAATTATCCACCAAAAACTACCTCGTGAATCACCATTGGTACAAGTCTAAAGAAAATCAATTCAGTCGGTTTTGAGAAAATTGGTCACATAGAGACAGACATCTTTTTTTTATGATATGTATAGACACATCTACTAGACACATCTGTAATTGCCGCCGATGATGTTAATGAGAATACAATATAATGAGCAGCTATCCATTTCAGTAGCCATCAGAGATTACTCGCTGTTAAATGAACGAGTGAGGCTTATCATATAATACTCGTAGTATTACGGAATAACGCATGACATGTTAAAGCCAGATATCACGTACGTCCATACCCACACGGAGGGGGAAGAGTTTCTATCAGTTCAGTATGTCGAGCGTTAATTTCAGAACTTCACCAGAATACCACTTTTACCTATGTAACGGAATTAGGGCGGCATGACCGGGGACTCTCGCTCACATAATACCGGCGTAAAGTGATATCTTCAGTGTAGCGTTTCGTGTGGTCCGTGAGCAGCCGGTGGCCCAATTGGGGGTGAGGAAAGGAGGACAGCACATCGACATAGTAATTATGTGGATGTTCGTGGTCGTCGGTAGTCGTGGAAAGGCACCGATTGCACGTTTGCCCCCTATTCTATTAAAAATACTAAGAGGTACTGCCATGGTACATTGGATCCGAATTATATTGTCCTGCAAGACCGGGCATGTGTCGTAGCGAAAGATCATAGTTTTCTACTTTTCGACAGTTCTTCTTTTGTCACGCAGATCCAAGGATATGTAATAAGCCCATTGGGGGGAAAGGTGAAAAAAAGGGCAACGAATTGTTATAGTAGTTATGCTGATGATCATGGGCATCGGTAGACGAAGGAAGGCTCTGATTTTACGTTTGTCCCCCTCTACTATAAATATTTATATGAGGGTGGATCTAAAAGTTCGTGGCCTAACCTACATGGAGCCATGACATCTTTTTAAATCTACCGTCATTTGTTAGTATGTGTCATATTGATTTATTGTGCGCAGTTTCATTCCGATACTGCACAATATAAATTTTCTGTGATTATTTGTTTGAAACAATCTGACGCAATTTTCAATAATGGAGAAAATTGAACACCGTACAGTCATTAAGTACCTCAATAGAAGAGGCCTATCACCAAGAGACATCCATCAAGATATGGTGAGCACTTTGGGGGAGTCTGCTGCATCGTATTCCGGTGTCAAGAAGTGGGTAGCTGAGTTTAGGCGCGGTCGTGAGAGATTAAAGATGATCCTAGGAGTGGAAGGCCTACATCCTCTACCACGAAAGAAAGCATCGATAAAATTTGTGATCTCGTACTGGGTGACCGACGTTTGACCATTGGTAAGATAGCTGAGATAACAAACATTAGTTACGGCCGGGGACAACACATAATTTCGGAAGAGTTAGGGTTCCATAATGTTTCTGCTCGCTGGGTCCCCTTTTCCTTCATTTTCTTGGTCGGACTTAGAACTTTTAGATCCACCCTCGTAGTATATGCGTAATTAATAAGACCAGCTAAACATTTTCTACATCTCCGTGGTGCATCGCAGCTGGGCTTCACCTGGCTGCCCTCTCCTTTTCTTGGCTATCACAGGTCATAATCTTGTGATGTCTCCCGCTTCGACCGGGAAGGGAAACTGGAATTAACTACTACACCTATTTTCTTCTGATTTTATTCGTTGCGGGTCCCATGACAGTTTTTTTAGTTCTACCCTCGGGCTCTCTGCGATCACATCAGTGTGTCAGCAGTGGTTTCCGCTGTCGATCCTAGCTGATAGGAGTGGCCGCGGTGGGAACGTGTGGTGGTCCAAGCCCGTTAATATATATAACAAGTGACTGTAAATTTGTTGGGTATTGTTCTCTATTGCCATCCCCACGTCAGCTCTCATCTCCACAACACACGTTACTTGCAGGAATAGAAGTATTCGCAATTCGACATTGATTGTTGATATATTTACAAAATGTAACAATTGTATAGTCTAGAGTATTTCTTCCTCTATTTTTGTAAAAAAAATATAAAATGACTTGTAACTGAGAAGGTGATCTACATATTCATGATGATTTTATTCAATTTTTAAACAAATTCTTTATAAACTTGAATAACTTCAATAGGCAAGTTTTGACAATTTGCAAAAGGCGAGGTTTTATTTAGGCATGAAAGAAATACCAACAAGTGAGCAATCCATCGCATGTGTTCAAATGAAACTGCGCAACAAATATTTTGCTCCTTTACCGTTCTGCGGTCTGGTGCTTTCATCAACCTTTGTATTGCAAATCCATTTATTATTTTAACTATTTAAAACGATGAATAAATTTTAAACCATCAATAAATATAGGGGAGCAAAGCATATAAATGGATTGATTTTTGTTTGTGTATATGATATCGTCGAGTGTGGGACATTCAGATAGAGAAAGACATTTGCACGATAGAAATTCTTTGGTTTTATAAATGCATGAAAATTTTTACCGCAATATTTAATAGCAAAATTTTCCGTTTTCATTCAAATTTCTTTTAACACAAACGAGAAATTACCCGACATCTAGTAACATCCTCATATGCAAACTCGACATTTGTCCTAACCCCGTATTGCGACACCGGTCCCTAACAGACTGCAGGAAACGTGAAGACCGCTTAGTTATAGCCTTACGACGGAGTAAGTTGGACCTCCAGCGTCTCGTCGGCCTAGATGAGCTGCATAAGGTGCTCAATACTAACTTTTGTTAAAATCAAAGTCATAGGTTTGATTCATTGACAAATTTTATTTGCATGTGTACCAAATTCTATACAAAACCTTTCAGCAGTTTTTGTATTAAGGAATAACATGCATACAAACTTTAGGAGATGGTGAAAGATTTTTTATGAATGCGAGTGCCAGGAAATCCGTCAGTCGTTCAATAAACGAAGCCCGGGTCCGGCACTGGACCGGCACCGGCTGATACTGACCATGATGTTGATCACGCTTTCTCATCTGTAATATTTGTAGGTTAAATCAATTGTGTTGGGTTAGTAATGGGCAAACTAAACAGATTGTGTTGGGTTAGTAATGGGCAAACTAAA
>JAFELO010000188.1:410601-423200 GCA_017140195.1 Eumaeus atala | reverse complement strand
GGGGAGGGGGTGGTTGGGGGTAACATCTACAGGGGAGGGGGGCGTGTGAGAAGTGGTACTATTGCTGAGTTGCAGCCGAATTGGGCTAGCACAACCACGGATCTTCTCGCTCACCTAATGCCTGCGGTGAGGTGAATGTTTTTCCGGTAGTTTGCAAGAATCCGGCGGCCCATTACCGGGTCTGGGTGAAGGATGGCCGTGCATCGGTACAACCTGGGCGTAGGTACAACCAGGGCGTAGGTACAACCTGGGCGTAGGTACAACCTGGGCGTAGGTACAACCTGGGCGTAGGTACAACCTGGGCGTAGGTACAACCTGGGCGTAGGTACAACCTGGGCGTAGGTACAGCCTGGGCGTAGGTACAACCTGGGCGTAGGTACAACCTGGGCGTAGGTACAACCTGGGCGTAGGTATAACCTGGGCGTAGGTACAACCTGATCACAGCATCAGAGTGCTCATTTGCTTCAAAAAAAAGCAAAAGTATCATCCAATCAAATCATCATCAAAATCTTGACATTCAACTGCTCCATTGCTATCAATTGATGCATCGTGAGTGGGAAAGTAAACACATTGGGTATGCCGTCGCGATTTGTGAGCGTCCGTTGACCAGCATGATGGGACGAGAAGGATTAGAAAGAGAAGCAAGCAAGGCATCTTCTTAATATTTTAGGAACAAACGAAATGTCGGAGCCATCCGCATAGTCACCATAACGATGCGTTACCCTACTTTCCTTCCCCCCAATGCGCCACCGGCAAGTAAAAAACCACACGGAACGCGACACCAAATTTGAAACTTTACTGCGGTATCATGTGAGCGTACCTCCCCGCTCATGCCCGCGTTATCCGACTGCAATGCATCATGACACTACCTGTCTTGTTGTACTTCATGGCACCCTCTTCGCCAGTCCTCTTACCCTAAATAGAGTCTCTTCACCAGACGATCACTCCCAGTAATCTGATAAAACTGTACTAGGGTATTTCTAACATAAGTTCTAGTCCGACAAAAAATTATTGGAGCCTCAGAACCAGCCGGGAACACTTCAAGTTTTTTTTTAATGACATCTGTGGACTTATAACACGTTATATAATACGTTAATCTTTTCCTGTGGTAAGTACCGTAGGGATTTGTGTTACAGGTACTAGACAACGGAAATATATTTAAGATTTTTATTATAGAAATACACCTATAAATATCCTTAGCCTTTACCGTTAGACTAGACACGTTACCAACTGAGCCAGCTGGTCGTCGTCAAGTATTACCTGACAAGCGTCTCGGTCGGTACCACCGGCACAGAACATGCAGCGGGTCAGCGAGTGGTTGTACCACCGCAGATCCACCTCCTGGCACCGCGGCGTCGGCACTATGTCCATCTGCGCTCGCTGCAGTGTGCTGACGTAGTCACCCTGCAAACTTTTACACCTAGTATAATGGAGGAAATGAGCATTCGAAGTCTTACGGAGCATGCTGACGCCCATGGAGATCCACAAAATTGTTATGCAGATGAGTTACCCCCCCTCCCAATCCAACCTGCAATGGGCCGCTGGAATGTCACAAACTGGGACATCAGAGCTGTCCTATGATGGTATAATACTGTTACCACCTCTGTCGTGCCGGTTCTATTGGGCAACAATGCATCATGGAAATACATTTTTCAAATAACGCCGTAAAGTGAGAGCTATGTCGCTTTTCGTGCGGTGTTTGAGTAGCAGGTGGCCCAGTAGACAGAGCGAGGTAGAGAGGAACGCATCTGCATTACAATTATTGCGGATCTATATAAATAATAATTTATGTAATATTTGTGGACTTATCACACTACGTCGCTACTTAGCGCAGGTCTAGGCTAAGGTGGCACTCCTGTCACCCCACCCTAATGGACCACCGGTTACTCACAAACCTCACGAAATGCGACAACGACACTGTCACTTTACGCCGGTATCACGAGAGCGAGGGGTACTTCCCCGGTCGTGCCGGCCAATTCCCGTTGCATAGGAGGATGTAGTGTCATGAACCGTGCATGGCACTACCTCTTACTAACCTGCAAGGAAACTTCACATTTCTTACCAAACACTGTTAGTTATATAAAATGATATAGAAGAAACAGGGAAAAGTTCATTTGTTTCTGCACACACACACACACACACAAAAGATACTACAAACACTAAAGTTAAAAGTGACTGCTGTACCTGAAATTTTGCGAGGCAATATTATTGTCAACATTCATCCAGAGAACAGAACAAGAAGCAACAATTAGCATGCGGTAAAAGATATTTATTTGACTACTGATTATGACCAACACAATAACTCCTCGTGTACATGAATGCCTTGTAGAAATAGTAAATGTATGGCATGAAATTGGGACTCTCAATAATTCTTACGTCCACCAAGGTTAAGCTTGGTGGACTAAGAATTAATAACCTTGCTCTAAGAGCCATGGTAAATGATATTTACGAAATACACCAAGAGTGTTATTTGTGGGAACGGGATGCTTTATAGCAAATAAATTATTTCCTTGCAAATCTCAGATTGCTATTTTCGTTAAGAAGGCATTTAATTTTTTTGCAACAAAATTTGAATTAAGTGCCGTACATTTATGGTACCTACACCTTGATAATCCTGCTAATACTGTTATGCAAATGTTGTTCTTATTATTTCGTGCAAAAAGTACTCCACTGGTTTAGGTGAAATTTGACGGAGTACGTATGTGCCAAAAATTTCACCTAAATTATAATGAAATAAGGCAGCCCTAGAAGGACTCTGTAATAAGTTTTATAAAATTCCCTTTTATGTCAGAATAAGGGAGCTAATATGGGCCAGGTCTGGATCTGAATAGCCACAACATTCCACAGCGTTCATTTAAGCACCCGCCGTCTACTTACAGCGTTCGGCCTTCAATTTAAATCACAAAATTACTCGTTATACGGAAGTAATGAACGGTTCCTGCGAAATAGATTCTACACGATTAAACTAGCGCACATCTACTATTATATAATTCTTATATCTGTCCACCTTTTCATGAGTGTACCCCCAACCGGAGACATACACGAAGTGAACATTTTCCGCGTCGCTGATAACGGCTACACACCGCCGCCTGCACCTGACGCGACGGTGTAGCCGCAGCAATTGTACGTCGTAGTCGAACTCGTGGTCACGTTTGTAAAGAGGATGAATGTAGTGCCGCTTAATCGGTATTTTTTTGCCTTCCAGTCGGTACGTGCTACCGACCCGTACGTACTCTTCGGTCCTGGAACATATTGCTTAGTGTTGAGAAAGGTAATTCACCATGGTTTAAGCCTTGTCGTGCCGGTGGGGCTCAGTAGCATGCTGTGATCCGAAACACCTTGGGTGAAGCCAATCGAACCGAGGAGGTGGATGCTCTTTGTACGCCTCTTGTAAGAAGAGGGGACAAAAGAGAAAATGAGGCAGCGCTTTTGCGCACGGGGCAAGGGGCGCGGATGGGAAGTTTACCACATTGCACTATCCCAAAATATGTGGGGTTGTCCTGTAGTACGGGATAACCCCATTTGTGGAGGTGGAGTCGGTCCCTTTGAGGGGTGACTAGCCATTTGTTGTTCTGGGGCACCTCACCAAAGGTGGCACTCGCAGTGGTTTTTGTGAGTATTCGGCACAATAATGAGCCGCGGGCCCCATACACCACTGCCCCAGGACCAGTGAAGGTGCGTAAATGCGTTTCCCCGCGTAAAAAAAGGTACTTTGAAAATTAACTTAAATTATATTGTGCTTAAATCTGTTAGAGTTCAACCCGTGAGATACCACTCTGTAAAATTATGCCTCCGTGTTTCGTGAGTTAAATATTTATGGATCGGTAGTCAACATAAGACTTCGAGCCCCCCCCCCCCGTTGGGCCACCGGCTACACACATTCCCCACGAAACGCGAAACTGAAGATGTCACTTCCTTGAAGATCCCTAAGTCTTATTCAAAATACCGATGATGGAAGCTTAGTCTCGACCCAGAAAAAGATGCTCTTACCCGCAATGCGCGACGGTGACAACCCACAAGTGGTGTATGAGCACGCCACCGCACATGTCTCCATAGTTAACCTGATATGGGGCCTCCTTTATGTCTATGTCGTATCCACCTAAAATTCTATCAATTATATTCATCACCAGCTGTTCCGACAGACGTTGTCCCGTCACAAAAAACTGTTGTCATGGTAACGCGTAACGTTATATGGCCGAACTGTCTTGCTATGCAATATTCAGATTTTCCAACCCAGTTTTAATGATTTACGTACAACATTACAGACAAATTCTTATATAAACCTTGGCCATGCCATACTGAATGCTTAAATAAAATTATTATCAAATTCGATACAGTTTGCTCTGAAGTTATGCGCTTACTATAGCTTACTATAGCTTACTATAGCTTATCTAACTGTCACTGTGAATTCTGGCGCACTATGAGGCTGGCCTAGGCCTAGAAAAAATATCAATATAATGTTTAGAGTTCCGTAGCCTAGGCCTAGAAAAAATATCAATATAATGTTTAGAGTAAATAGCAAAAAAACTAAACCCTTATAATAAAAGTCGTCATGTCCGTCTGTTGGCCCGTCTGTCTGCCTGTATGTCACTAAAGTTTTGGTTTTAAACTAAAACTGACGGATTTACTACTGCCACAACATTTCAATCGACTAGTGAAGACTGCTCCATCTTGTAGTTTAGGGTTTGCTTTGACCGACATGTTTCGATACAAGCTTGATAAAGAACTGGCAGCGCCCCGCGGTTTGATCTCCGTAACTCCGGTGCCCTCGGCCATAGCGTCTCTACATATAGCCTATACCCGTTTCATATTTGTAGCTCATATAAACAAAAATATTTTGTCATATCAGATCTGCAGTTCCAGAGGTTGGCGCGTTCAAAGAAACAATCAAATTCTTCAGCTTTTTATATTACTATAGACAATTATTAACTATAGATTATTATTATATTGCTATAGATCATTTTATTATACTACTATAGATTTCTAGGCTAAATGAACACTTGTCACGACATTAGTAAACAGATCGCCGCGTGAAAGGCGAGATAGCAGAGTAAAACCCAGAGGCAAAATAAAAAAAATAGCACAAACAAGTTCTTACAAACCCAAAAACAACGTTTATACATAGCACGATTGAAATCGATTTTCGCGCGTATTGGTAATCTGCAATAAACATTTTATTGCAAAGAACATTAATTTTGTACGTATAGTCCAACAAACGAAAAGCATAGAAGTGAGATGCAAGAAAAAAAGTTAAAACAATCCAACCTTATTTTCTTTAGTTATGATTTTTCATACTACTTTTAAGGCGTCGAACGAGCAGTCGGAGCCCACCAGACGCCCATGTAGATATCCTCATAATTGTTCCCCCACATGCTCAAAGGGCCACCGGAAACTCCAAAATACACGAAGCGTGACTAGATAGCTGTCACTTTGTGATTGTATCACGTGAGCGAGCAGTACACTAGTTCTTGCCTTTAGTTGTGCTGAACGGTCACTGCTAGGCTCAGTAATGTTGTTTTTTTTTTCGGATTAACCCAAAACGGACACCTATTTGCTTCCGGGGCGCGTCTCCGGCACATACAAACAACAGATGCAACGGCTTACAACCGGCACTCTTTGATGAATTACAGGAACCCGATTCTTTATCCGCGCTTACAAAATTATAAAAACGTTTCCGTGAACACTGTTTCTGAAACTTGTTTGATGTTGCTAGAATGTCCAGGAGAAGGAGTTATACTTCCACATTTGACTTAACACTTGACACACCCCCAAATTTTCTATACACGACAGGCTATATGCTAGTCTGTATTATAAATTTTCTATACACGACAGGCTATATGCTAGTCTGTATTATAAATTTTCTATACACGGCAGGCTATATGCTAGTCTGTATTATAAATTCGTTTCGGCTTTTAAGTTGTATCATCGTAGGCTACAAATGTTTGTTACAAATGGAACTTTTCGACTATTTACAAGTAGGCACCACGGAAACATGTTCCATAAACTATTTTTCATTATTTTTCTTTATCGTTCTTAAACATAATTAAACGTAAACGTTTGTTTAATAAACACTGTTTATCAGTAATAAATAGTGTTTATTAAACAAATGTTGCATAATGGTTTCGTAGCACCACACAACCGACATTGGTTGCTCAACTTTCAAAAGACATTGACAAGCCACTCACGACTACGGCAACATTTGTTGATGTTTATCAATTTCACATACCTACAGACAAAAGCTGTAGCATCAATTTTAGTCTACTGGTCTTTGAAAAGTAAACCTACGTACACATGTCATAAACTTTTATTCTGTGACATATATTTTACATAAAAAAAAACTATATAAAAACCAACAATGAAATAAATATTTTTAATAAGGGTAGTCTAAAAAAAAATTCATAAGTTATTCATTTTACAAACTATGGATAGACTAATCTAGGTCAAACCCAATAATGCTCTCTATCCAGGGTCTGACTTTTGCTATTTTGCTGTAGACGCCGTATGAATCAGGCGTGGCGCAGCCGTATCCGAACGACACCATGCCCAGTAACCGGTCTCCGGAGACTGCGGGGCCGCCAGAGTCACCCTGTAATATTTTAAAGATATGTAGCATTTGTTATTAATGGCGGACTGTGTTAAACGTGATTATTATTATAGCAACTTAATTGTCTGTGGTGGCAAATTAAACGGTGCTCTGTCTTCTCATCATAGATTAAAAACAAATGTAGAATGTTAACGTTTTTCGGTGCTCTCAGAGCTCTGACCACGGAAGGACGCCTTACATTATGTGAATAGTACATAGAAAGCCTACAAGTCTAGACACAAAAATTCTTATTAAAATGAACGAATAGATATTTGTTTGAATTACCTGACAAGCGTCTTTCAACCCTTCAGAAAATCCAGCGCAGAACATTCTTGCTGTAAGTTGACCTCTAAAATACGGGAATGGAACTCGTTGGCAGTTCTCCTTGGAAACGATGGGGACACGCACGGCGCGTAGGACGTCTGAGAATGGTCCCTGAAACAAGAAGTCCTATAAGAGATTCTGAGAAGATCCGATTGTGGCGTGTGGGGCCTTTTCGAACGTTCCTTATCGCAAGGTACAGGCAGTAAGTGGGATGCGAGTGAATTCATAGAAATCGTAACAAGAATCTTTTGAGTCACATCGGCAGCACATGTTCTTTCAGTTGGTCTCGGTTCCCTCCGCACAGATCATGCATGCACAACACTTCGTGCGCTTTGTATCTTTAATCAATTTAAATTATTTAATTACTTTTAATTATTATTCTATTATAATATAATTTTTTCGAACCATGTTTGACATTTTACACCGATGCCTATGGGCATCCACATATTTCTTATGCAAACTTCTCAATATCGCGATTTCCTCCAATGGGCCACCAAAAAAACAACACACAAGATATATTAATAAATAGCTGACCTGAACGACTTCTGTTAGTACCTGCACGTCAATCAAATTTCAAATCAACACAATATAACTAAACTCAGCTTGCTACACTGCAAACGCAGGACTAAGTTTATTTTAATAGCATAGGGATCCAAGCAAACGGAGCTGGTTAACGTGGCTTAATGGTTAAAAAGATGCGTTGCTGGGCCATACGCTAGTCACAAACCGCATAAATCGCAATAGCATATACATGGCTGTCAGGTTGTTTCATGCAAAAGGTACCTTCCTAATCGTACGGACACGATTCGGTTGATAAATGGCAGTCTCTGTTACAATTTCCCTGGTTCACGACAACCACAACAACGGCAAACTCTAGAAATCATTTATATCTATAACTATTAGGATTCCGTACCCAACAGGTAAAAAATGGAACCCTATTCCTGAGACTCCGCACCCCGTGCGTCCGCCCGTCTATCACCTGCCTGTATCTCATGAGCAGTGATAGCTGGAGAATTGAAATTTTCACAGACGATGCATTTCTGTTACCGCTATAATAACAAACACAAAATCAACAAATCAGAATAAAATAATTATTTTATTATGATTTTTAACATACATATACGTTCTTTGGCTTATGATTTCGGACAGAGAAACACCCAACATAGCACGTTCAATAGCTCGTTGAGCTGACCATAAACTTGCGGACCAGTCCTAAATTAAAAGGCCATGTTTCGGCCCCGTAGGTCATCACGGGGAGAACGCACTGGTTGAAGACTTTGGTCTTCAAACTCTGCGGTAATAATGTAGAGAACTAAAGTATCCGATATCACGCGACAAATAAGCTCGCTGAATCGTCAATGGGCTGTTCACAAGGTTATGGAGTGGAGGCCGCGTTTGGAAAAACAAAGTATCGGTCGATTGTTCACCAGGTGAGAAGACGATCTCCATCTCTCTTCCGCGATGGATGCGAGTAGCAGGAGATCGGTCGTCTTGACGTTCATTAAGAGAGGCGTCCAGCAGTGGATCGATAAGGGCTGTTAATGATGATGATTATGATGGTATATTTTTATGCATTTTAATAAACAGGTAAAAACTTGAAATATTTCCAAATTATTTTATGTTATATTCACTTTCAAAATAAACACCTACTTCATACTACTAATAATATATAACAACACATATATTATTAAGAATATATATCCAAAATAGCGCGAGAGTCATTGGCAAAGCTACAGAATGTTATCTTGTCCATATAACAAATTAACAAATGTTACACAGTTTTTTTTTATAGATCAGGGGCAGACGAGCAATCGGAGCCATTTACGACTACCGACGCCTATGAAAAATATATCCCCGGTCGTGCCGGCATGACCTCGTCCTAAAACACAGTTACACAGTTGACGCTACACTCGATGCGCTAAACACAGTTACACAGTTGACGCTACACTCGATGCGCTAAACACAGTTACACAGTTGACGCTACACTCGATGCGCTAAACCTTTTTTTTTTTGGTGACGAAGGGGAATGCATTTACGCATGATACCTGGGAGCCCGGGTAGACCCCCAGACCTATGTTGGACTCGGCCATTGGGTAGCAATGGCCTTATTCCTCGCAGTGAGACGATCCGCCCAAACCGGGGCACCGTACGTCGCCATACTCCGACAGACACCGGAGTACAGCTGCCTGCAGGCGGCGCTGGGTCCTCCGAGGTCGATGCGCTAAACCTAACCTAACCTAACCTAACCTATACAGTCGGCAGCACATCAAGGGGAAGAAGACGCTCGCGCTAGCACATGTAAAATATCAATTTTTATTTACTATTTTTGAACAATGGTCATCAACTCTAACTGTGCAACATGCAACCGACATGAAGACTTATATCATCTTCTTATAGAGTGTGATAGAAACGAATTATTCCGACGAGAATTTATGATGTACGCCGAATGTAATAGCGCTGAACTTTTCTTTTTTATATATAATATTCATTCCTAATTTTAAATAAGAACATAGTGACTGATGTTTTGTTACACATTCGCTTTTAAGGGATTTAGAGTTAAGTTTTTAATTATTTTTTCAGTGGATGTAAAGCAGACTAAATCTTATATATTTAAATTAAAAAAAACTATGGTCATTTTTGGTTTATGTTTGAATGGTACCGGTACAAAATCATTCATGTACAAGTTAAATTTGTACTGGCCGGTTTTTATGTATCATCAGCCGGACGACGTCCATTGCTGAACATGGGCCTCCCCTTGGGGCGCCACAGGTCACGGTCACGAGCCACTTGCAATTTGTATACAGGGTACACATACTTTTACTGGATACCCATAATTTTTAAATCGGAGTATTTACTGAAATACTTACGTTTTCAACAGTGTTACCCCATCCAGTCACTGTAATGATTTTCCCAATAACCATATCTTCAATGTGGGCAACTTTAATGGGTTGTATATTTTCGTTGTACGTCAGTAACTCCGTCAGCTCCAGAACTTGAAAATCATAGTCGAATTGATGGTCTTTAGACGCAGCACCCCAGTTGGGATGTATGAAATGGTTCTTTACGGAGATCCTTTTGCCCTGATTTAAGTACTTGGATCCCACACGTATATAAGATTTTCTCCTATGAAACGAAGTTTGATTTTTAAAAAGTACAATTTTAGAATTACCTAAAACTAATTTGACGCAGTATAAGTGATAGAATCTAACATACTAATTAAGACATTTACTATCTGGTATTATCATCTGCATGGAATCCGACTGCTGATACTACACTTTAATATACCCAGTGGCACTCTCGTGATCAAAGCGTATCTAATGATACAAACTCAGAAGTTCAATAATTTTGTGTTTCAAAGATAACCTCACAATGTAAAAAACAAGGCGAATTAATCGTAATGTCCTAAAGTCCGCGGTGGATAGTTTAATAGTAACACACACGACAGCAGTAAAACATCATAAGCTATACGAGCCGTAGCAGGCTAGGAGCGATATAGGGAAAAAATATATGCGCGCCACTCTCCCTTTTGCCCCTCTTTTTCTTTGTTTTTTTTTAATTGACGCGGAGAAACGCATTTACCTTCGCTGGTGCTGGGTGGGGTCCAGCGGTGTGCGGGTCTCGCTGTATATTACTTTGCCGAATACCCACAAAAACCACCACGGCTAGACAGCCCCCTTAGGGGCCCACAACCCCACCAAATTTGAGACAGTGCATTGCATTGAGGTGAGGTTGCCATCCTCGCCCCTTGTCCCGTGCGCAAAAGCACCGCCTCGTTTGCACTTGTGTCCCCTCTGCTTATAAAATGGGTACAAAGAGAGCCTCCTCTCCCTGATCTTTAGTCCCCTCTTCCTATAAGAGGGATACAAAAGCAGCTTTGGTTCAGTTGGCTTCGCCCGAGTTTATTCGACTCACCCCTGGTTACTTAGCCCTACCACCACTACGATGCTTGAACCGTGGTGAGGCTCCCTTTTGCCGCTGTAGTAATATAAAAAAATTAACTTTCGTTCTTTCAATCTTACAATATTTACTAACATATATCTCGCTCTCAATTTCTGTTGGACTCGTTTTCAACTGTCACGTATTCACCAGCTCACGCCCAAGTCAAGAGCAAAGAAGTTTTACTTAAAAAAATCTTTGACATACCCACAATGTCCAGCAGTCACTGCCCATTTCCTACCAATAAGTGCCCCACCACAATTGGAACCGTAGGCAATATGGTAAGGATACAGACTTATATCTACTGCGACGCCACCTACAATCTTATCTCCACTTTCATAACCGTCATCTAGTTCTTCATCCATGCTTCGTAATTCTTGATCAGCTCTGCTTTGAAAGTCGTTGTAGTTGTGTTCATTGTTGTCTATGTCTATTACCTCGGTAGCTTCTTCATATGATACCATGTCTAGTTGTTTGTGCATATTAGTGGATCTAGGTATCTTTCCTCCAAGTTCACTATATTGGTCACTTACATCTACTTCATCACCACTCGACGCGGGTATTATTATAATATCTAACTCTGCAACATTATGTTTATTATTGGTTAGGCCAATCTCACCTAATCTCACTCAGATGAGAGGTCTCGACACATAAACGTGTCTACATAGTTGTAGAGGATGCATCAGTTCGTGTATGTGCTTTTATATAACTGGGAGATTTTTATACATATGTAAGATGACTAGATTACTTTCATTTTTCATAAATATTGTAAAAAAGATTTGTATAATTTAAATTAAGTTTTGAGATTCCTCCGTGAGAGTGAGCTTAATGTCACGAAATCTCACTGATTAATTACTCCAATAAAGTAAGAGAAAAAGGCTTCTTACGTGACGCCGACCATGGCTGGAAGCTATAAATAATAAAATAAATTAAAAATAAACTTAACATCCTAGTTGCCTATGCCACATCTCCAATAAATGTTATTTTTATAACTTTCCACGGCGTGACAATTATTGCCATGAAATTATTAATTTGTACATACATAGCGTGTGCATTTCTCAGAATTTCCAATCAGTAAATCACGTGTTGTGTAGGCGCGTGTCAATTTAATTGAACATCACAGAGTTGTTTTTCTTTAATTTTCATATTCTATCGCAGGTGGTAGGCATGTGTTTACTAACAGTGTCATGCTCCATTGCAGCCATATTGTGCTGGTACAAGTATTCGTTTCAGATTTTCGTCCGCAAATTGGTGGGAGGAGGGAAGGGTTATCTATGGGCGTTAGTCATCAACAGGCTGCGACAGCTTCTACTCTTGCACTATATATCTTTATGTATAAAATCTCATTTCATGGTGTTTTTCCGCGATGGATGGATTTAACTGAAATTTGGCATAAGTATGTAATTTGGTTCAATCAGATTTTTCCAAACCTAAAAGTGCTAAAGAAACTGACTGTGGCGCGTATCGAATCGGTGGAACACCATTAGGAAATACTTGACATACAATAATGTCGTATTTTGTGTCTTGTTATATAGGCAAGGTTAAATTATAGGCTATAGGTGTTTTATCTCAATTATAACAGCCACAACAAGGCGTGGCTGGGTCAGTTAGAAATTTTGGATGAACACCAAGGCAGCTTAACTCTTCTACGCCAGGGAATGCTTTGCTTTCCAGGTTGGCACTTGGTTTCCCAGGTCGTGAAAAGTGCGTGACATTCGGTAGACAATCAGAAGGCGAGTGAATTTCCTACTCATGC
>JAFELO010000188.1:363755-410142 GCA_017140195.1 Eumaeus atala | reverse complement strand
ATTTCGGCATAAACTGGTGTGTTACCAAGCGTATGCAGCAGCGGCGATTTCACAGGACACAAGTACCAGAGTACTAAAGAAGGAGTGTAGTACTGCATCTAGGTCTTTCAAAAAATTATTACCAAATCAAAGCCAGAGCACGTAAAATTGGCGGAAGACTAGTTCGCCTTCCTTCAGGAACCTGTGCATTCCGGTACCTCGCCAAGGCTGTTTCTGGGTATGAAACCAATGGGGAGGCATTGGCGGTTAGTCCGGATGTAGCGAAGGCCTTTGATCGGATTTGGCACAAAACGCTCCTTTCGAAGCTTTATTCATACGGACTTCCCGGGAAATTATGCGATTGGATCACTAGCTTCATGAGAAATTGTAGCATAAAGATCGTGGTTGACGGCGCATGCTCCGCCCTTAAATATGGCAACGCCGGTGTTCCTCAAGGCTGTGTTCTGTGTCCTACGTTGTTTCTTCTGCATATCAATGACATGCTACAAACTGGTGGCCTTCATTGTTACGCAGATGATTGCACTGGGGATGTATTATGCAGTGACCGTGCCAATATTTCCCGGGAACACAACGACGAATATCGGAACAAAGTTGTGCCTGAAGTCGAGGTTATCCAATGTTTCGGAGTGGGGCCAACTAAACTTAGTCCAATTTAACCCCCATAAGACACTAGTTTGCGCATTTACCGCTTAAAAGTCACGCCTCATCGTATCTCCTCGTTTTCAGAACACCTATCGGCCTCAGCTAGTATCAGAATACTTGGTGTCGGCACATCGAGTATCGTTCCGTTCCGCGGTCGTTTGGAAGCGAAAGTTAAATTAACCTAAAAGAAGCTGGGTGTGCTTAATAGGGCGAAGCAGTACTTCAATCCAGCCCATCGGTTGCCACTTTGCAAGGCGTAGGTCCGACCGCATATGGAATACTGATCCCACTTTCGGGCAATATCATTTACCGCATACAACGTAGCGCGATTCGAATCGTTAACGACCAAGTTATTTACAGACAGCTCAATTCTTTGGTCCTACGAAGAGATGTCGGTTCGCTGTGCCTCTTTTATCGTATTTATCGTGGGGAGAGTTCTGAGGAATTGTTCGGCTTACTTTACGGCCAGCAACGCGTCTGTAAGACGCCTAGTCTTACAGACGTTTATGGGCGGCGCTAGTTAATGCCTACCTGCTCGTTTGCCCCTATCTCATAAAAAAATACGCCGTAATCGACCTAAACAGCCAATTCACTTGATTGCATTTATTTAGGTTTTTTTTTTTGAGATATATATATATATGCAAGACCTGAATACGCAATATTAATTGACCATTTCACATGGGTATGAGACTCAGTATTTGAATGTATTTAAATTTGATACGCGTGGAGGAAGTGTTCGCTACATGACTCAGTCAAATGCGATTTGGATTCATCGCATTTGACTGATATTTTCTAGTTATAGATTATTTGTAATGAATTTTGGACGAGTTAGTGCCATGCTGCATAGGAGAAGTTAGTGCCATGCATGTTGTATGACACTACTTACTCCCAAGCAACAGAGTTGGCCTACATGACCGGAGAAATACCTCTCGCCCACTTGATACCGGCGTAGAGTGATAGCCTATATTTACGTCACTTACAATGGACATAACCCTCGCAAAAATTATTATCACTCACTAGATACCGCGAGAGGCAATCGAGCCGATAGTCAATTGATCATACGTAATCATAAACGCTCACAGACAACCGCTACTCAAAAGTTTTTACAGTGCAGCTTTCTTTCAGTGAAACAGAGGGAGATCCGAACAATTTGTTGTGGGCCCAGAAAGACATAAGTACTCTACAGTTACTGGAGGAAATTCCACTTAAAGAAGAAGACAGTGGACTTCGGAATGTCGAGATGGTGATGGTGGAATTATACAATTGTAGATTAACAATATATGTAATTGTTAGACGTTATCGGCTGTGCTCTTTGTTTAAATGTTATTTTTGTAGTGAAAACTTCTTTAGGCCCGTTTTCTCTCTTTTCCAGTTTCGTTTTCTCTGTCTCACTTTTTAGTTGAGGAAGTACATTAAACTGGGGTCATTGTGACGCGTAGAGTCACAAGTAGGACGTCACGCGTAGAGCGTCACGCGTAAAACGTCACGCGTAGAGCGTCACGCGTAGGGCGTCACACGTAGAGCGTCACGTGTAGAGCGTCACGCGTACCAAAAAACCACGAAGTGTGTGAAGAAGAAAGTGAATATGGAAGATATAACATCTTCGCAAATTAATTTTCAAATTCGTTTTTCAGTTAGCGATTGCCTCCGAACTTTAAAGGGTTCCGTATCCAATAGGCAAAAAAACGGAACCTTTGTAATATTGTCATGGGCGTCTGTCCGTTCGTACTTATGTTGTGTGGAAGGTAAGGGATACACCATATTAAAGGTACATGTAAACAAGGAATGAATTTGTTCTTCGAGAAAGCATATCCATGTGGGCTGTTTCGAAAAAAATATTTGATTATGCTATTACACATAATCAAAAAACTAAAGAGGTATTCACATGTGAAGTGGTAAAACGTGCCCTCTTCCCCATTTTTTTAAATACGCTGGGAAAAAAATAATAAAAAAAAAATTGGTTTTTTAGTATTATATACAAATTCCAAATAATGTTTGATATATCACCATTGTGTCTGCGGAATTGTGATAAAGATGAAAAATAAGGTTATGTTACACGATCGATGGCAAAAACAACAAACAAAGCATAACAAAGAGACTAACGGACTGTACCGCTATTTATTTAGTTATTTAACAAGCCCAACCGTTCTGAAGCTTTAGCTTTCTTCATTAATTTCTTTTATATAATTTTGCTTTAGGCATTTTGAGCACTTTACAATAAAATTACTTTTACGGATTTTATCGCGGTTTATTTAATTATTTAACTCGACAGTCCTAATGAGCGTCTTTGCGCATGGTGAAGCAATCGTGGCTAATATACTACCTATAGTCGCCCATTAACATCTGCAAGTTAATGTAGATGCATTGCTCTCCTTCAGCCCACCCACCCGACGGTCCACTGGCTGCATATACACTAAGGAACAGAATGTACCTCCCCGGTAGTGCCTTACCAATTTAGCTGTAATACATCATGCCACTACCTCGTACAGAGTCCTAATGCGTTATAACGTTAACACTTATAACAAGCATTTCGACGGTTTTTTTTATGCTAATGTTGTCCCTTTTTCTCGCTATCGAGCAGTGAAAGAGGGATAATCATAATAAATTGTACGATGCTAGATGTTCCTATACTATAGATCTGTAGCACTATGGATACTTAGCTTTACACCGCCGCATACAGTAGGAATTCCGTTTCCGAACATTGATTCGAAATACCGTTTCGGCATTTGGAATGCAAAAGGCCCATACACTAACGTTCTTCATTGTTAGATCAGACAAACTTAGAAAAAAAATACAAATTAAAAAACAGTAATCGGTAAGGTACCTTACTAAGAACATTATAACGTACCTGGCCAAGAATATTACAAGATACCTTTCTAAGAATACTATTTTTTCGGAGATGAGTAAAATCTTCAAAAAGCCACCGCTTAGCTGACACTGACCAGTAGTGTAGCATTTTATTCATTGCTGATAATAACAATTTTCAAAGGCGCGTAAACTGTAAGCGCCATCTGTTTCACTCTTTAGTAACTTTTACCAGCTGCCATCTGCTCGGCGGGTCGTGAACTTAATTAAATCTGAGAATGAAACTAGCAGAATCTCCTCCTGCATCGCAGTTTTTATGTGTAACATAATAATATGCATCGTAATAATAATAATTTGTTATAATTATTACATATACAATAATGTTGGCTGTAGTGTTATGTACCATGCAGGTACATAACACTACAGCCAACTATGCAACGTAATTGGACCGGCACGTCCGGGTACCTCACCTCACTTGATACCGTCGTAAAGTGACAAGTACGGTTTCGCGTTTCGTGAGGTTGGTGAGTAGCCGGTGGCTCATTGGGGGTGGGGGGTGAAAAGGAGGGTGACGCATCGGCATAATTATGGCGTCATCAAATATGTTTAATGGGAGTCGGTAGTCGTTGAAAGGCTCCGACAGTTCGTTTGGCCCTATGCTGTATAAAAAAACTCTGAATATTCAGACCCTTATTATCTTTTTCAGTCACACTTTTCTGTCCATGCGTTGAAGTATGAGTATGCACTGACCTAGCTGACATACCTCAAGATAAGATCCTTGATTACTATTTAATGTCACTAGCGAATTGTGAAATGATCCTATAATTTAAAAAAAATAAAAAAATTAAAGCTAGAAAACAACAAAATAAAGTTTGGCCACCATGGACACTGAAACTACTGAACTGATTTTACATAGTTAGGTTTACATGTGTAATTTGTTCCAAAAAATTTATAGGTTTCATTTTGTTTCGATTATAACAGCCACAGCAGGGAGTGACCAGGTCAGCTTGAGGATTTTTTTATAATAATTTATAAAAAATCCTTTTTTAAATAAACACGAGTAACTAAACTAAATAACCACAATATTCGTACACATAAGCAGGAAATATAATACAACATTCATAAAACATAAAAACAAAATACGCAAACGTCAAATACTCATGGGACCGAGGTCTTTCTATAAATGTCACGCCATCTATTGTCGAGTAGCATTAAACTTATTTGATAAAAAATTTTTGATAAAAATATTAGTTTACTTATACGAAAATATATTTAAATATTGTAAATACTTACAGCTAAGTTATAATATATTTAAAAAGGCGCAATATGAGTAAATAAATAAATTTCCTTCTTAAAATAGATCAATACCTACGTTGTGAATACATATATATTATATACTATATTATAGATACATATATANNNNATATATATATATATATATATATATATACACCTGGAACCATGAATCTTGAAATTTGGTACATCCTTTCATGATGTTAGTGACCATTAAGAAAGGATTTTTAGAAATTCGGAGTGAAAATATGGATGTGAAATAGCGGGGGCAGAGCTTATTATGTGGAATTGTACGTCAGTATAAATTTTGGCCCATTGGAAAGGATCACTTGAGGGCAACGCATCTGAATATCAGCAATAATGTAAATGTCTATATAAAAGCAATGATTTATTAATTGGTGGCGTAAAAGGTAATGCAGCAAGCATTGCAACCGAAGCGGACACGATCAGAAGGGCGCGGTCTTATAAGTGTCCGTTGACCCACTGGTAAAGGAGTGCGATGCGAAAATGAAGAAACTGCACCCATACGACATCCGGATGTTTATGGATGTTGGCCACCAATAGATATATGCGGTAAACGAGCATATATTATAGATAAATATTGAAACAGAAAAAAATAATTATACATAGTCGTGCCATAAACATTGTAACAAAGGAAAAATTCTTTTACTTGCAAATAATATTTATTACTTTTGTAGTGTGTTACTTTAATACACGCATATGTGTATAACAATTGTGTATAACAATTAAGAGTACAGAAAGCTTTCTCGAAGTGGCGAAGTTCTCCACTGGCTGCAGTACAGTTCTTTAACCGTTGAAGCCAGTTATCAATACAATCACGCAGTCTTCCAACGGGTGATTTCGTCACTGCCAATCGTGTATTTTTTTTTTCTAATGATTTCAAGTGTTACGTCGCTTAAAGTAAGCCGTACTCTCTGAAAGTGGCCATAAATCTATTTTTATTTTATTGATTCACCAACAACAATTACAAAAATTATTTATTACAATTTACACAATTTTCATGGTCATGTTTACATTTGTATGTCAATTACACGTGTATACAGCATTAATAAAGCTATGTAACATATTTACAGATTACAATTAAAATAGTAAAATTATGTATGTGAATTAAATAAATAAGAAAATATAAAATTAATAATGTCAATATTTTTTCTGGAATACATAAACACATGTCGCAATAATAAATTAGTAAATTAAAATGAAAGTCAAAGTTATACCTAACATAAGGGTACCAAGGAAAAAATGTCAAACATCACAACTTGATTTCAAAGTAAAATAAAGTACTTAAATAAGCGTTCTCATTCTTTTTTTTAATATTTGTTTGTTTTTCCTGTAGATCGTTTCCGTGAGCTATCATTCGATTCATGGGTGAAATTCTTCCCACGTTTGTGCGTGTTAAGTTAGTAGAAAATACTTTTTCGACTGGAAATCTGGGACTTACTCGCGGTACATTTATGGAGAAAAGACCGAGAGTGTCGGGTGCTGACATGATTCCTTTTGCAATTTTGAACAATGTAATTGCATCCGTAGCTACGCGTCGCTCCTTCAATGACTGAAGCTTAAAATAATTAAGTTTGGGTTCATAGTCTAGCGTAAGTGGATGTTGTTTATCTTTGTAGGCTAAATATCTCGTAAGGCTACGCTGTACACTGGCTAACCTAGCCATATGAGTCTGGTAGACAGGGTTCCAAATAGGAGAGGCATATTCTATTCTATTATGCTGCGAACTAGCGTTCTGTAGAGGTTTATCAACGTGCTTACGTTCTTAAATTCGTGACAGTTTCGTTCTGTAAAACCTGCTATTTGCCAAGCTTTTTTTGCTATGTTATCAATATGTCCAATGAAGCTCAATTTGTTGTCGAAGGTAACTCCAAGACCATGTACAGCTGACACTTCCGCGAGAGGCATATTATTCATTGTGTATGTTGAATTCAATTTATTTCGTTTTCTCGTAAATGTAACTAACATTTATACTACATTTATTGGGATTCAGTTCCATACCATATTGTACACACCACTTGAAATCCGAGTCCAGATCACTCTGTATTAATTTTGTGTCGTCAACATTTCTTACCACTCGATATAACTTACAGCCATCGGCAAATAATGCACAGCTAGCGTAACGCAGGTTTTCTGTAAGATCATATATAAACACGAGAAAGAGAATAGGATCCAAATGTGATCCTTGACGTATGCCTGAGACGGCTTGATTAATACCAAGAGATGAACGCAATGGTAATGCAATTGATTCACAATGGGATTAGATGATGGCCAGCCTTCAGCTCTGTTGAAGACCGAAACGTTACTTTTTAACCAAGATTGGGTGGATCAAGCTTTATAAACCCGGCTTTTATACCCCAAGCCTTGCTTAAAGGATCATGCTTGGTTATTGAACATGGAGTCATTGGCACCATAACTACTTTATGAAATGCGTCGACAGTGATTTTGTTCTCTTTACCATCTCACCCCATTTAATGTATTGTTGCCTAAACGAGAAACCACAATGAACAATCTTATAAAAATTATAGATTCCAAATTCACACGTAATATTTTTTTTATTGTAACAATATTTACAGCCAGACTAAGTATATATTACAAGTTGTCATGTTTTTTTATACAAACTGTTCTTCTGACCGCCCTGAATACCAAAAAGTTTGGCCAATACTTCTCTTACAGCTCATTTATCATCGTCATCAACCGTGACGACGTGCACTGCTAGACATGGCCCTGTCCCGTAAGGCGCCACAGGTACGTGCACGAGCCACAATGCATCTAGCGGCTCTCTGTTACCTGTCCCGTAAGGCGTCACAGGTACGTGCACGAGCCACAATGCATCTAGCGGCTCTCTGTTACCTGTCCCGTAAGGCGCCACAGGTACGTGCACGAGCCACAATGCATCTAGCGGCTCTCTGTTACTTTAACCAATTCGTCGATCCATTGATTCATTCATGACCAATGTAACGTTTGAAGTTATTGAATGAATGACGTCACATGACAACAAATCAGTTGAAATATCTTCACATTGCAGTGGAGACGAAGAAATCGCTACATCTACAAGCATAACATAAAATATAGTATGGACATATTTTTACGATAAAAGAACTTATCGATTTTTTTTTCCGTTCAATAGTGTCTAATAATTATAATAGTATGAAATATTTCCGTTCATGTTCTATCTCCTTTTAAATTCTGGTTGTCTCGAGAGAGAGAGAGAGACACCGCTTGTGGCGGTAGGGCCACCTCTTAATGCCTATGCTATGTTATAAGTTCTATAATTATATGGATAACTAAATTCTTCAATTTCAATTACGAACAGCGCCATTACAAAAGAACAGAATTAGAAAAGTAAAAAATAACATAGTCATCATCAACATTATCAGCCCCTATCGGTCCACTGCTGGACACAGGCCTCTTTCAATGAACGCCAAGACGACCGTTCTCCAGTTACTCGCATCCATCCCGGACCGGCTACTGCACGGAGATCGTCTTCCCACCTGGTGAACGGTCGACCAACGCTTCTTTTTCCTATACGCGGCTTCCACTCAAGAACCTTACTGGCCCCTCTGCCATCAGTTCTTCTGAGTCTTTTCCAGCCCATTGCAACTTCAGCGAGCTTATTCGTGCGGTAGACGTATTCGTCTACGACTTCAAGGATAGCACCATCGACGTTGACCGGCCTAGGGAGAATGTCTTCGTTGAAAATGACCCTTGTCTAGTCCACGTTCATCCTAAGGCTATTGGCCTTAGGATGAGTCGGGAGTATTCATTTAGGCTGTGCAACATTTCCTGCAGCTCTCCAACGATTCGGCCTACACAACGATATCGTCGGCGAAACAAAGCTGTGAGAGGTACTCGCCGTTAATATTTATGCCGCATTATGTACGGTTTAAAGTCTTAAAGACGTCCTCCAAATCATTATTGAACAGTTTCGGGGGAATGACATCCCCCTGTCGCAATCCTCGATGCAATTGGTTTGGCCTTGTTTGACTTCCCAGAATCAGAACGGATATGAAAGCAGCGTTATACAATACTCTCGGTACTTTGATGTATCGCCAATCAACCTCACATCGCTGTCAAGCTTCCAGGACATCCCAGGTTTCGACAGAGTCAAACGCTTTTTCATGGTCCACATAGCCAAGGCGCAGCGGTTGATTGTACTTGTTACATAACACTTGGTGCAAAATAAAGTGTCTATTATTATTATTATTATTATCTACCTGTCCATCGTCTGTTCTTTCCTAAAATATATCATAACACAAAGTTGAACAACAAAAATAAATTGGACTGCTCGAACTATATGTTAACGCGGCGTTGCTGGCGTCGACTACGCGAATCTAACGATACCTTTTTTATGAGATAGAGGGTAAACGAGCAGGTGTATAGTGACTGACGCTGCCCATAGACGTTTGAATACCAGGCGTCTTACAGACATGTCGCTGGCCTTTAAGGAATAGGGATCCTCTTTTTTTTGAAGAAAAAAAAAACAACTAACTTTATGCGATACAGTCTGTCAAGCTGTTCACACGGTGGCAGGGAACACAGAATAACACGCTTCTAAAACATCACCCTCCTGACGTGGTCGGGTAGAAATTATAACAGTGTTTCAGCAGTATCCCAGATATTTTTGTTCATAGCTACATAAAATTTTGTTTGGTAGCAAGACGTGCATACGTCATACCCAACGACATAAGAAATATGGCCGCGTCTTCGCGTGCCTAAAACGATATTTTTTGTAATCTAAATAACATTTACTTTAACATGTGATTTGAATTTAAAAAAAACCTACGTGTACACAGATAGTATTCGAATTGGTTAAGCCGAAAATATATATAATTTTTCTTGTTTAACATCAATAAATGAGTCCTCTATATATATATACATAAAAGTTTTACCCATCCATGTACTCTGTACAGACATTGATCAGATTCTGTTATGTTTATCATATTGCGTAGGATTGCTAATGACGATTGATTGATTATTTTATATATTATTTTATATATACTCGCGTTCCATCCCACTTCCACGGGAATCGCTCTATCCACTAATGTGAACTGTGTGGAAATTTGTACGGTAGAATTTGAGAAAATCGATCACATTTACGTACTATATGCGGAGTTTAATTACTCTTATTTTATAATATACTAGTAGTCCGTGCTGGCTATTTCGTGAAATATCCGCGTATTTCATGAAACATTGCAAAAGTTCGTCGATTTACAGAAATATAAATATTATGAATTGCTTACATGATAGCGGCGTGAAGTGAAGTCTTCGGTATCACGTTTCATGCGGTGTGTGAATAGCCGATGGCCCATTGGGGTGGAGGTGAAGAGGAGCGAGTCGCTTCGGCATAGTAATTATGCTGACGATCACGAGCGTCGGTAGTAATACAAATGGTTCGGAATGCTCGTATGTCCCCCTATATATACAAACATACCAGTATTAACATGAACGCCAAGACGCCGATTATCCGCCTCCCGCATCCAACCCGATCATCCACACAAACATTCATCCCACCTTCATCCTCGTCTTCCCAATAAAGCCATCTACTTTACCCAACCAAAATATACTAATAAGAAATTCTACGTCTCTATTAGAAGTATCTCTAACATAATTTCAGCCTGTGTAGAACAGAGGCAATTTTAAGAATGAATTGTCAATTTGTTGAATAATATGACAGCTCGCCGTCAAACTTATCTGCGCGGGAATATCTTAAACAAAAGAATTTCCATCGATATTTCGAACAAAACCCCCCCGAGTAAATAAGCCAAGGGGGGATGAATACATAATGAAATTTCGCCCTTGCCGTCCGTTAATCAAAAACTGCTGCAGAGAGCGGGCGAAAGACGTAAGAAAATGGAAATTTTCCTACCCTCCTTTTTCCTGTTTACCCCCTCACTCGCCTCCGAGAGGTCGGACAACCCCCTCCTTGGGTACATTAATGTGGCATCGACTATGCTTTCAGACGTCTAATAAGTACCTATATTATGTTATTGTAATTATTGATTATTAAGTGTGCTCTGCAAATATAAATACGGAAGTTAGTATGTATGTTTGATATTATTTCATTCTAAAATTATTATATGATTTTAGAAGAAAATCGTTATACGAAGGAAAATGTTACAATTTTGAAAAACATAAATATGCCAATTCCCGAAAATATGAATTGTCCTACAACGTGTGGATTAAGCACACGTGGCCCACTAGGGAGAAGAGGAAAGGGGAAGGAAAGGAAGTATTTATGCGGATATTCAATGGCGTCGGCAGTCGTAAATATCTAAATCGAATTCAAATCAAATTTATTTCAATAAACACAAAAAAGGCTTCGGCTTTGTATATACGTCAATATTTGATTGTTATTTAAAGGTATTTGTGCGAGAAATACAAAAGTCAGTATTAACAAATCAAAACAGCCTCTATCCGCCAACTGTTGAGCGTGGCCTCTAATATAACAGAACCATAACAGTCCAAGGAGCAAATATATTTCTTTTTACATATTCCGTTACATTTAGAGCAGTAATTCATATTGCACTCTTTATATAAACGCAAGTGCCGACTTCTCCGAGTGGCATAATTTATTTAAACCAAGTCCACAATACTCCAACCATAACATAATAAACAAAGAGGTCTAAAGATTAGGTTTGGTATATTCTATTCTTTATATCTATTTTCTTAAATATGCCTGTGTATAAGCTCATACCGCAATAATCTACGCATTACATTCCATCCGTCTCATGGCTATGCTAGCAGTGTTCCGCGGTTCGACTAGTATAAAATCAATCCCAAGCGGTTTAATTTTTTTTTCGAGATGTATAGTGGTTTTATGTTATTATCCAGACTGTTGTCTATATCGGTGCATAGATTCATTCTGTAGTAACAGCGTGAAAGAATAACAAATATACATACAAACTTTCACTTTAAAGGTATACTGGAGATGAGAAAGTAGTTTTAGAATATATTGTATTCAATACGCGTCTAGGAGTCGATATATCGATACAATAATATACAACCATGTTCAACATACCACGAAAGAAAAAATAATCAAATTGAAAAAAAAAACAAACAAATTGAAGCGGGCACATGTTCTACTAGAAAGTTAAGCCGCCTCCATAGTCGCGAACCCTCCCCCCGCCTGCATTACCGCCAACCGAATGCAAATTTTATAACACAACGCCCGGTTTCTTATAGGCACCGTCGTAAACCCCACCGCGCTTAGCTTCGGTCATTTGCTCAGATTGTGTGTATACATTGTCGTATAGCTCGGCAACTTACGCACTTCGTACAACTATTCCATGTCACTTAATTTCAAGCCGAATAATCAATTGGCAAATGCTATAGAAGGGCAAAAATTTAAACGATTATCAATGTTTCAGAAAAAGTCAATCACTCGAATGAATCATATTAAATGAAAGGTCTTCTAGATTGTATTGTCCACAGCTTTCAAACCTAAAGTGTCAAGCGTCTTCGCAACTGACGTGTTCACATGAAAAAAAGTGTAGAAGAAAGAAAAGAAGGGAAATTGATGACTTCCACCGTCTGTACACTTCTGAGCATGTGACAAACCTTTAAGTGTCAACAAAATTAAAAGTTCAACTTAGGTGTAAATTATTAATACTGTGTACCAATCAGTAATACAGCACAAGATATACACCCTACAGTAGACACTAAGCCCATTAGGCCTTCCTGAACTCGCGAGGCGCACGTGGCGGGGAAGCCACAAGATCATGTCGAGTGTAAGAATGCTCCACCGGATACTGCGACAAATTCAGTTGCACAGAAGCTTACGGTGACACACACACACACATACACTTTTTTCCCATAATGGGAACCAATTATTATCAGGAGGATTATAAAAATCAATTTCTTATGATTGGAGTTCATTTCACAAGAAGCGATTTAAGGCGCGGTGTATGAAAAACATGTTAAGTGTGAAACAGCAACCAGCCGAGAGTAGCCCTATCGTAGCACTTTACTGCACTTGCGACGCAACTAGGGACGTAACTCTTGGGCACATTTACTTCAGAATTATGTTGTTAATTATGGAGTAGACTCCAGCTGCTTGTCGGAGTTGATGCACTCATCCTATCAAAAAAAACTTACCTTCACGCCTGTTATCCCCAAAGAGGTAGGCAGAGGTGTGCTAGTACATGTACAACTCGTAAGTCCAGTAGATGTACTAGCACACCCACGATTAGCCCAGGTACTGCGGCCCATGATGTCATAGGTGGCAAGCCTGTGGCCACTTCGGGTACATTCCAATCACGACTGTAATGCGTGCTCAGAATACTCTGAGGAGCGTTTAATAACATTTGCCCGACCTGGGGATCGAACCCAGGACCCCTAAGCAAACGGTCTTAACGGGCGACACCCACACCGTTACACCACAGAGGCGATATATTATCCTATATTTTCAATATTAATTTATTTAGTTGTCAATTTTTGCATAACTTGCCTTTAAGTTAAAATGTTTTGGCACACAATATAATATTTTTTCTTTTATAATACAAATTTTTGCGTATTAAAATCAAAAAAGGTTTCAGTAAAAAAAACTCTGCAGTTATTGGTCCTTTATTTCATATTACAGAATTTGATTTGTATCTAGGGTTAAACAAAAATATGATTTATCTTTTCCATTATCTACGAAGAAGAGCTTAACCTGCCAATACGAGCATGAAAAATACATAAAATAAGGATCAGACAACGGTAACTAAATTATATATATATAAAAAAAGAAATAAAAGATGTATCGAAAATTAAAATGACATGGCAGTGTGGACATGACTTCTAATGAAATTACATTTTATACATGAATCAATAAGTGAAATGTGATTGTCTTTAAAGCAAATTTAAACTACATTCTCGTAGGTCTCGTCTGTAATGTCTCAAGCAGGTTAACGATATTGAAGTAATTACAATATTAAAAAGTACAACATTGAATGCCAGATACTAACACTGGCCGCGTAAGTAAGAAAAATATGCTTCCAAATTTGAAGTCATCAATCAGCAACGCGAGGGAACAATTTAAATTTGGAATCTACATTTTTGCCTCCTTACCTGCCTCCCTCGCAAGATAAGTGTAATAAAAGTTTGCCTAATGCGAAAACTTGGTAATGTTATCGGTATACGTGATCTCGCCGGCTTTTCGGGTTGGCTGAATCGTTCAGCTAACTAACGTTTTTCGATTTTAACGAACAAAAACCGTAATAGTCTGCAGATTGGTTGGCGCAGATAAATGAGATTTACTGTACGTTTCCGGAATGGATTTCTCTTTTGAATCTATAAACTTTTATCAACATCTTAGATCAGGTGGTGATTGAGAATTCTAATATTATTATTGTTTTTTTTTTAATGTTATTATTTTTGTATGTGCGATGAACATTTGAAATATTTTGGAATTAATAAATGACATATCTGTATGTGTAAGATGATATTTACTTATAATGCTAGGAGTAAAATAAGTTAGTGCTAATTAGTATACAGTTATAATCGAATGAGTTTCAGTTTTTATTTTGTAATATCAACGCGTTATTTCATCAGTTGCAATTGTTTTAAATATACATTTTTTTACATAGATGGTGAGAAGAATTCGGAGTGTAATAATAATTATTAATGTGAGTTTCACTTTGGTCTTGATGACGTAAGCAATTAAAAAGGAAATATTGAGTTATTTGAAATTGAAATTATTCTTTAAAATTTGATGGATTTCTGCCATCTAAAATATGAATTGCTGTGTACATTGAACATGCGATATGTGCAATTCGACGTAATCGTTCTTTTTTATTTTAGTATAGAAAAAATGTTTTGAATAAGAAATTAAAACTATGTCTTGCATGTTCTCATCTTATGTATACTAAACAATCAATAACTAAAACTACGTAAAACAATGTTTTATGTTTTTTGTTAAGATTAATCAACATTTTTTTATCTGATTTTACAAGTAGGAATAGACGATATGACAATACCTTTTGTTTACACACATTTAAAACCAAACTCATATCGAAGAGTTATTTGGTATGGCTCCGATTTTTTTTAACAAGGTACCAATGGACCTGAAACAACTAAACAATAGCCTATTTAAAATGTAGCTTAAGAAATGAATGCAACAAAAATGTTATTATAATGTAAATGATGACTTTATTAACATATTATATACTAAATGAATTAATTTATTTTATATTATTGACTGTTTAATTTATAATTTGAAATATTCTTATTAGATTTGGCAATGACATATATAAGCTTAAATGAGTTCTTTTATTAAATTATTGCAACGAAATGTTATTACAATATAATGATTACTTTATTGACATCATATCTATAATTACATGGTGAATCTATACTCCTACTGGATTTGACATAAGCATGGATTATTTAGTAATAAAAATTTAAGTTTCAGTGAATTTGTAACTTTCATTAGGAAATTGATTTTTATAACATTGCATGCTCAGGCAGAAGTGGAATGAACGTTCATAATGAAATAATGAAAACCCAACATCTATTATGACACAAATTCGCAATAAATAAAGTATTCTATTCTATTCTATGTAGATATTAATTTAGTCATTGCCAGTCAACTTTCCAAAAAGCAGTAAATAAACATGTTTTTTTAATCAGACTTTAGCTCTGTCTAATTGTTCAACATTGTATATGTATAATTGTAAAACATATATATATATATATATATATATATATATATCCAAACAATAAATCAAGAGCACAAGTTACAAGGTGGATCATAAAACAGGTGCGAGTTTACAATGAGAAGCAATGATAGGTGCTCTAGAGCTCGTGTGGATTTCGTATTTCTTTCAGGCATCATCCCTGGATTGTAATCATGTTGGAACTCATTTCTTTGTTCTTTGTTCTACGTATGTTGATAATCTGATAAGTAATTTCGTCTTTACAGCAGTATTCTCGTTTTCAACATATCTTTTAAAATTCTATGACATTTTTTGTGATGCTGTTGTCATTCTCTGAAGTCTAGTTCATATGGTAATATTTAAATGTTTTCTTTTCATTCTTCACTATTCACTTTAGATTTAACGTGTGAGTTTGATTTTGCTTGATAAATAAATACTTTTTGCCATCTGTAACAAAGAAAATTAAGTAAATTTTAATACAGTGTCTTACAGTGACTTGGTTTGGGTTCCTGAATATATTTAAAGTAGAAAGTAGTTGTGTCAATTGAAAGGGATTAATTAATGTTGATTCAGTGTGTAGCCATAGAGGTCCCGAGCCTAATGTTTATGGACGATTGATTTAACTGTCAATCTCAAGTAATACATTGCTTTTATATACAATTATGAACCGTAAAAACGGGCACAAAATAATGTTTGTTCACTTTGTGATTTTTAAAGTAAATTCTAAAAGATGCAACGTATTTTTTTTTAATAAATCAAACCGAGCGAAGGAATTCCACTTAGGTCCAGTGGTCCAGGTAAATTTTAATTTCTATGCAAATGTGAGCTTTCGTTCAGGACGTAATCTACGGGCTTTGCGGAGTGACGGTATCAAAACGCGAGACTTAATGAAACTTCCATTCTTTGTTATGTTTCCTTACAGCAGGTGGCAGACACGTACACAACATATATTTTTATAATAAAATAATTTTCACCGTATTGTTTTCGCAATAGAGTAATGCACCCGAGCATACTGAACTGTAGTGACAACGTTTTTTGTAGACAGTACAAAAAGAAGCAGATTTTGTTAAATATAAATCACTTTTAGGCGTATACATTTTATCGCGCTTCTTAACATTTCCTTGTGAAATAAGATAGAGATATATATTGTTCAAAGAATATTTCACTATTACATATCCCTGTACGTTACGTTATGTCTTGATAATATTTCATTATTACATAAAAAGAGATACCGTGTGATGCCGAAACAGTTGGCTATGTACTATAAAATAATATTAATATTTAAAACAGAGTATGAATATGACAAGGGCGTTACAATTAAACGATGATGTTTTGACACAGGTTAATAATACAGAAATGCCAGCACCCTTGATAATAAATATATAGCGCGAAGGAAATTATATCTACAAGTTGTCTTGAGGTATTCGCGAAAAGATATTCGGTGGAATTAAAACAACACTTGGAGAGAAAAGTGGTTCCCCCTTCGTCCGCCCCACCCAGGGGTGCACCCCTTTGTACCCAATCCCAAGATGGCTTCTTTTAAATGGGGTGGACGGGGCAGGCAGAATAAAAGTCCGTACCTTACTCGAGGTGGGGGCTAAGATTTCTGTTCACTGTTCGATTGCGAGCAGAAATTTTAATTGCTTTTAGACTGTTCTCGAAATGCTTCTATTTCTACTTGTTATAATCGATTCGTTACGTTTGTAATGTAAATAATAAATAAATCTGAAGAGTGATAATATTATAAATCCGAAGAGAATATTTGCTTGGTTTAATGCGGTATTCTGATGATTGAATGATGTTAAAAAAATATTTCATACCATCACGCTGCGACCATTACGGGAGGAACTATCCTGGTGCAATCCCAGAATGCGCTTATATTATATATTTTATTTGTAATAATAGTAATTAAATATAGCTGTGTAAACATCAACATGGGACCTTTGGGGAGGGGGGGAGATGAAAAGGAGGGCATCACATTGGCATAATTATTCGTATGTTTATGGGCGTCGGTAGTCGTTGAAAGACCGATTGCTCGATTGTCCCCCTATACTATAAAAAAACCAACACTTACAAGTAGACACAGGGTCATTACAGAAAGACTAAGTTGACAGATTGAAGGCTTTATTTCATAACTATTAATATATTTAATGTATATATTTTTGTAAATATGATTGTTAGCGCTTACACCAGTCTCCTCTCTTTTAAATACAATATCTATTTTTTTATTGTGGTACTTACATAAAATATAAATAAAAGTGCATATCTCTGGACTCTCAGAGTGCCCGGCGACTCCGCCGGCGATAGAGAGATGAGCTGGAATCCTTTTGGAAGGATTAGCCCTATTTAAGTCTGAACAGATTGCTGTGGAAAGAGATTAGAGAGGCCCTTACCCAGGATATAATAATAATCAGAATAACTATTGTTCAAGCTTGTACGCCTCAGGGTTCCCCATAGTAACTAACCTAACCTACTAGTTAGACAAATTACAATTTCACACACATAAGCAACTTTACCTAGCTTAATGTATAGGCTATATATTCTTATTTCAAGTAATAAATATCGTGTTTATGAAATGAATAGTCTGCCCTCAAACAGTAAAATAAAAAGCGTGTGATAATGTTTTTTATGTAAAATAACCTTTCAATTTTACATTAAAAATACAGTAGCGATCTAATTGATATTGTAATATTGATTTTGTAACACCAACTTCAAGTTGTGTAATTAATATAGATCACTGCTTCAGTCAGTGAGTTGGTTCTTTTTTAGTATTTCATGTTATGGTAGAAATTTATAGAACACTTAACACTTAGGTATAAGAAATAGGCAGTAACCAATTCCTACTGAATATGCATATGAAATTTGGTAAAGATCGGCACAGCCGTTTCGGAGGATTACGGTAACTAACATAGTGCCACGAGAATTTTATATATAAGATATAAAAATGGAACATTGTAGAAATGCATATTTTCTAGTTTGTGGTTGAAACCTATGAAAAATAGATACGCTTTATGTGAACGTGCGTGTTTGTGATTTGTAGGTATAAGAGTAGCGAGGAAGTTTATTTCAAAACTATTAATCGATAACTCCACGAAATCGAATGCGAAGAAAACCGCGGCCACGGATATTAATGTAACTTCAAGATAACTGCGCAAGTATAGTACGTTACTAAACGGGCTAGTGAGGTACCGATCCACACGTGAGGCAGTTTACGGAATGATGAATGGAACGTAACGCGGTATATTTTGACGGAACGTGTTTCATGCATTCGATAGGTATATTGTTTTGTGTACATACTAACGTCTTCCTACGGCCTCGCAGTCGTGAAAAATTGTAGATTTCACAGCAATCAGCTTCGCCTGCTAGACCCGACGTGATCACCCTCTACGCTAATCTAAAAATAGCCTAAAATATACAGAACTTTTATAGTAGTATAGGGCACAAACGAGCAATCGGAATCTTTCAACTACTACCGACGCCTATAAACATCAGCGTAATTATGCCGATGCGTTGCCCTCCTTTTCACCTCCCTTCCCCCACTCCCAATGGGCCACCGGCTACTCACAAAACGCACAAAACGCGACACCGTAGGTGTTACTTCACAGCGGTATCAAATGAGCGAGAGGAATCTCCCCGGTCGTGGCGGTCTAATTGCGTCGCACCTCCTCCTATGCAGCGTGGCAACCTCTTACAATCGCTCTAACATAACCTTACTAACAGTGCGAAAGATTGTGTTTATATTTGTTATTCTTCCACTCAAAAACAACTGACTGGATCTGCATAAAATTTCGCACAGATACAGATTAAACAACATAAAATGTACGTTTCATTCCCAAAATAAAGGTTCCATTAGAGAGAAGTTAACTTAGATGAAACTACGGGGCGAAACTAGTATATATTACAAGTTTTGGTGGAGATTTTTTGAACGTGGAAAAATGTGTGTTTCTAGCGGTGCTTTTTCGCGACGTGGGCCCAAAACATAAAAATATCGAGTAACCCTATATAGTAACCTATATGATAATATATTATATACTATTATATAGATAATATATATAAAACAAATTTATATAATTCCCCAAAATTAAATTTATATTGTTAAAATACAGGTGATAGAATGTACTTTCACTTCTTTATGGAAATTCATGTTAACACATGAATAAATATAAGCTTTTCATAATTGATTGTGGAAAAATAATATAAAGTTCATTTATTTTTTGAAGTGTTTTTATTGTTAAATAAAAGGAAACATGTAATCATTTTTATAACAGAATGACACAATCACAAGTGCATAGGAAACCTTTGAGAAATGTATATATCGGATCTAATTTATTTATGAGGCGGCAATTTCCACAGGAGCCTTTCATGTTACGATGTTACGTTTAAAAAAAATAATACAGTGTTCAAATTTAAATAAAAATCTAGCTTTGATTTTGACTAACGGGCAACATGAAACTCGACAATTTTACTTACATTTTTTCGTCTATAATTTTCGCACGCGCTACATGTATTTCTCAATGTTCCTAACTGTTATTCAGCTTCATCACATGATTGAATAGCGCTTTACAAGTTTCGGTGAATTATATACTCACGATCTACTAAAATACACCCAAAGCAAATACACCCTTAGTAACAGGAATTGAGGCTTCTGTTCCAACGTACCATGACGTAACCTTCACATGTGAGGTCGACGTACGTTTTGACATACGTTAAACGTAATTAGGTCAATGTGACAGAAGTACGTGAACTTGTGTAGATAGCTTAAAAATAGTAGTAGCTTAAAAGCAGGAATGAAATGAGGTACTCATAAGACAGTGCGAATAAGGGTGCAAGCGAAAAATCCGAGCCTTTTTACGACTACCGATGCCCATGAAAATCCACATAATTACTATGCAGATGCGTTGACCTCCTTCCCCCCGCTCCCAGAGGCCACCGGCTTCTCACGAATAACACGAAACGCGACACTGAAGATGTCACTTTGCGGCGGTATTATGTGAGCGAGTGGTACCTCCCCAGCCGTGCCGGCTCAATTCCGGTGCATAGGAGGCTGTAGTGTCATGCGCTGTGCATGGCATTACATTCTCCTATGCACTACCTCTTCCTAACATAAAAAAAAGTTTTGATTCTTTTTTTTTTTAGTTACATTAAAATGAAAAAAAAATTTAATTAATCGAGAGCAAAGATAAAGTGTGTATATTTGTAGGTGTTAATAAATATTACTACCGCCGAGCCCAGCGCAGTCAAATTTATCCCATAAGAAGTATTTCTTAAAGTAGGATAAATATGTTTTGGTTTTTATTTTCATTTTTTTTTCGAAATTTTACCCCAATCTATTTAGCAGATATAAAAATACTAGTAAGAGTTACTAAGTACTCATTACAATTATTATATATGCAGATAATTATAGGTACGTAGTGATACCAATTGTACCTTATTGGTACACAACGATGACAAAAAATAAACATTTTGAGTAAGGCATCTTATTTTTTTTGATTATCCGCAATAATTTTTTTAACGTTTTGCTACAATCTAAAAGAATAATCTGTTCATGTTACACAATATAATACATCAATCGACTTGGATTTTCAATACGTTATTCCTATATTAACTAGTAAATAATTAAAGAATTGTGAGAATAGTCGGTTTAGCCGAATCGTGGCTCCAGGGAGACTTTTGCATGTTTCACGTCGTTACGGTGCTTTACTTTTAAATATTATGGCTTCAAGAAAATCACAAAAGAATATTTACCATATAAAAAGCACTATGATGTGGCTAGTTAATCTCATTACAATATGAATGCCTCTAACTATCTCTACAATCTTAAATTTTTATACCGCCATAATTTTGAAAGCGTAATTAATCGCTCTCACCACCCGCCCTAATTGAATCTGACCCCCTTACCNNNNTCCCCCCAGCGTCCCCCAGGAAAAACAACCCTTTCTTATTTTTCCTTGTCCCCCTTGCAAGACGATAAATCCTTGGTAGAGACAGCGGGGAGATATCTTGCAAGGAATATTTGCTGGCCAAACATTCTTGTTGAGCCTTAATACTGTGAGTTAAGATGTAGTATTGTAGAAAGTGATGGTAAATAATGGTACAATTAAATTTGCACGTAAAACAAGAAAAACCCTCCACAATTCGTCATTCAAATTCCGCGGGCGACTGTAATCGCGCTCCATTTTCAAATCCTTGGCGCGCATTTCAAATTAGCAATATTTTGTTATTAAATTGCAATTTTTTAATTCTATGCTTATTTGACTGTAAAATTAATTAGCGTACTTTAATAATAAACATATATTTAAATATGGATATATTTAAAGGATTAATATGGACTATACAATATCTAATTGAACTAAGAAATCTAAGAATTTAGAGCTTTTTACATTTTTCAATACTTCCTTTATATACGTAATATTCAACAATTATTAATTGCAGACATAGAAAAAAAAAAGAAATTGATGTGAGATATGAGTGATACCAATTCCCATACAAATATTTGTTCACTTTAAGTTTTACTTCATAGATTCTTCTTGGTCCTTGTGAAAAACAGAATTGACCTCTATATTTATCATGACAGTAGGCATTACACTATTAAAAAGATTTACATGCTTACTATTAAAACAATGTAGTGTGTAACGACGAATCCAAGGTTTCTTAGCTATGCTAGGAAAAATTAATAACTTTCACGTTGACGCCAAAAATAGATTTACGTTGATGAATGGCGACATATTTGGCAAAAGAAAGTATAATTAAAATTTAACGAGAATTTCCGACTTCTGAATCCTCCCTCAATTTAAGAAGGGACTTAATTTTTTAGGGAACGCCGGCACCCTTGGAAGGGACTACAGCCAGTCAAGGTTGAGCCCTGCCCCCTACGCTTATTTTTCAGTCGGATGAAAAACTGAAGGCAATTAAAAATAAGGGTAGGCCCGCGTGGATTGGACGCTTCGGGGTAAGGGGTGGAAAGTGGAAGAAATAAATGAGCGTCCCCCGGTTTTGAACTGTTAAGACGCTGAAACGTTTCTGCTGTTTTGTATTTACCTATGTAATATATTTCAAAAACGAAAATGTATTGTTTTCTTCTAAATTTTGTCACAATACGAAATTTGCTGTAAGAATAATTTCTAACTTTGGTTCGCATTTTATACATAATTGACGTGGTCGCGACCAAACGTAACAAGTTATATTATTACTTACGAAAATGTCGTTTAGAGTAATAAACAAGATTTTGCAAAATATACCAACTAAGATTTCTTAGTTACTGCACTTAATACACATGGCTTGATGTCTATTAATACACATGGCTTGATGTCTATTAATACACATGGCTTGATGTCTATTAATACACATGGCTTGATGTCTATTAATACACATGGCTTGATGTCTATTAATATCAAAAAATATCGGTGATCTCCGTTGTTCTTCAACATAATATAATGCAAATAAAACTAACTAATTAAAATGATTTTATGACCTTTAATTATTTTTATCGATGCATGTATATTGAGATAATTTGAATTAAATATTTTATGTTTTTCTTTTGATCTCTAATTATTCAATCTTATTCAAAATATACATCGAATTCTAATAATTTTGTGACCTTTATTATTAAAAACTAATAAGTAGTAATATACTACACAACTTAGCGGCTAAGAAAGTTACGTTTGCACTTACACATGTAATTTAATCATGAAAGATTTACATGCTGATTATTTTCAAGTATGCTGTGATTTCGACTGATCCTTAATAGCGTTATATACATTAACGTTTAATATTTTATTAATCATTACTATGCCACTAAAATTATTGTATTATGATATATAATGCAACAATATATTACATTATTCTGAGACTTCGGGGTAGTAAAATAATTAAATAAACCGCGATAAAATTTGTAGGAGTAATTTTATTGTAATATATAAAACATCCAATTTATTTACTGATATAATTACACAAGTTGTATGTATAAAAAATAGTTGTACGTATATACTTATGAAAATCATTTACAAAAGGAGTCTTCAGCAAATTCAATAAATTGATATAATTGAAATACAGCATAATAGCTCTGTTATCTGTGAGGGAATTATACAATTTATAGCTAGCCTGGTTGCGTAAGCTAAATTCGGCCCCTTGATAATCAAAATTGTTATATGCTGACATAAGTCTTGCTAATAATTGCCTTCAGATAGCTTAGATAACAAGGTACTCTAAGGTATCAGTGATATGCATGTACGAATTTACACATGATCACGGGTTAATGATTCAGGGACGGTAGAACAACGCTATGTTGTCAACTCATTTCGTGGGTTCCTGAATCCATGGTAAATAAATAAAAATGATATAAAATGTCAAACATAAACGAAATTTCGAATACAACAGAAAAAAGAATTGTAATTAGGTGTATCTATCGCTAAGGTGTTGTTTTAAGTAGGAATATTATTATTTTATTAAAAGCTTAACAATTTCAGGTCTTTATCGTCATATCCTTGAAAAATTGACTAGTACGCAAATTTGGTCGGAATGTTCGGTGTAAATTCAATAGACGATGACTAATAGACAATGTTATGATATTTTTATTTACATTGGAAAGCAAATTAACCGAAAATGAGGCTCTGTAGCAATTTAAAAACAATTTTTGCTACTAAGCACCAAAACTTTTGATATAAACAATAAAATATACCACTAATGTTAGTCTAATAATGCAACAAAAAGTTTGTACATAAAGTTCTTGATGATATTCATTTCTAAATCACCCTCGCCTCCCTCGATCGAAAATTATATAATACAGCCCTTCTAAAAATGTACTTAGACTTTAAAAGATATAATTAAAGGGGATGGCACCCTTAGGGAAATTCACCTTCTTTTGACATTTTAAAGACCCCTTTTCTTAAACCCCCTCCGTGAAATAAGTATTCTTATGTTACGTATTACTGGAATTGGCGATATTTGTTATTGTTTTTTCTTTATTTTGTCTATTTACTTTTGAAATTAAATTGTTTCCTTCAACTACGATATTTGTGTATCAATTTTATTTTGTATTTTAAACGAATATTTTTGTGAAACATATTCACGCTAATTCCCGTATGATGTGGTTTATGGATATTACACTATAATTATTATTACAACTCATTTAAATTTTTGCAAATAAATTACTTAAAACTCAGTTTCATTCGGCGCGAGCAAACAAAGAAGTATTATTTCAAATAACACCTACAATAAGGAAGGTATATTTGAGCTTTATTACTGTAAGTTTCATTGAAATTTAATATACCATATAACATTGTAACAAAGGAAATAATACTTACAAAGGTAAAAAATCGAATAAATCTAAAGTTTATACAGCTTGATGCTTCAAATCTCGAAATACTATGCACAGGTTGGTCTTATTTTGTCATATTATAAAACCTTCATATTATAAAATGAAATTATTATCCACAACCGTAAGTCCAGTAGATATACGAGAACACACACGATTAGACAAGGTACTGAGGCCCATGATGTCGTAGGTGGCAAGCCTATGGTCACATCGGGCACAAATTATTTTAATATATGTTTTGTTTTAGTAAGCCGCTCCTCAAAACTACAAATATACACTGAAAATACGTAACATGTACTACTGCATACTTCCCCTATATTATAGACTTTTAGGTAAGTCTAGTGATTAGTGAATATTATAATTTGTATAATTAATCGCATGTTTCTAAGACCATCACCGTGCAATAGCCGGTTCGGGATGGATGCGAGTATCAGGAGATCAGTCGTTTTGGCGTTTATTGAAAGAGGCCTATAAGATAAGAGAAGAGATAAGGACAGATAAAGATAAACTTCTAAGAGGGCATAATCATTTCACTTTATTCTTTCAAGAAATTTGTTGAATTATTTTATATTTTTTTCTATTCATGTCATTTTTTATGAAAACACTTCATTAATAAAGTGTTCATTTATAAAAGTAACAGTTACACAACCGATAAAAGAACGAAAACGAAATGAAAAAAGAAAAAAACATCCTTTCAAACGTGAGCAAGTATCGCGTCCTTCTAAATTAGCGGCTAAATTTCCCACGTCACTGGGGAGGGACGTGTCAGCAAAAAAACACTTAAAAGGCGGGAAAAATAAGGAAAAAGCGAGGAGCCAGGTATTATCCATGTTAATTCTCGGGTTAATTTAATTCACGCCTAATTCTATTTACCGAGGGGAAGAGGCAAGTGATAATTGTAGGACATTTTTTGTGACAAGGATGAAGGAAAATGGGAATTTTTTTCTCTCATTAAGAACCCGAGAAAGTCACTTGGGATTAACGTTAAAATGTATAAACATGGGTTAACATACCTTTTTTATCGATGTTATATTTTTAAATTTCACTTAAGCGTATTACATTTCGTACCACACCAGTCATCATCAAAACCAAGCGATAAACTGACCAGTGACAAGTTTGCTACGCGCTCCTTGTGAATAATAATAATATTCAAATTTATAACCCTTTTGATTTTGTACCGGTTTTGGACAAAACGTGCAAAAGTGACCGGTATCCCCCAAGGGTCAACTATAGAACCGTTATTGTCTATTTTTTTGAATAGGACTGGTCAATCTGGTTTTGCTGACCCTTCCTTATCCTTTCTAATGTTTTGTAAGTGTAGGGATTTTAATGTGCAGCTGCTGTGGGACTTGTTTTGTGGGACGGTAAAACACTTTTGTTGCCAGCTCAGATTTCCGTACCTTTTGGAAGTGTCCAGTATAGGAGTCGTCGCTTGATAAGTAACATTGTAATATCTAAATACCTACTGCACGTAACTATTATAATGGATTTTGTTCCTATCAAATACACTATAGTTCTGAAGCTATTCCTAACAAATAAAAGTAAAATCTTTACTCAAATCTGAGACTGATCGTGCGAGAGCACACGTCTGTGTGCTCTCGCCCACTTTGCGGTCATAATTTTTCTTTATTGATGTCTTAATTTTACGCGAATGCGAATTACATAAAACTACTTTTCCGCCACCCATGAGCACTATTGCTGTAAAGCTTCTGAAACATAGGGCTAGTTAAATAATTAAGTATACCGCGATAAAACCCATGAAAGTTTTTAGTTTCAAGGGAATACACAGACTGATGGAACTCGTAGAGAGAAGATGAACTTTTACTAGGATATGGGGAATCCTGCTGACTTTTACGTATATTTTAGCAACAGGTTACGAAAGAGTAGCAGCTCTTAATAAATTGGTTTTTACAGCTTACTTGGGGACACTTGTTGACTACCATCGTCTAATAATGAAGATGGTTCCTACCTCCCCATGGGTCACCGCAACTGCATAAAATGCGGCAACATACTGCATCACTTAAAAGGTGTACTCAACCTTAGATTTTTACCTCCTCATTACTGGCATGCGCTACCACATTCTAAAGAGGTTTTACCCAGGCACTTTAATTGTATTACAACATTTTTGCTATAATTGATGTTACCATTTTAATGTTTGCTGAAATGTGGGTAAAATTTGTTGGTCTCAGGTATAACAAAACAGTTCTGACGTAAGTAAATGAAGACGCGAAGTGTCCGGTGTAGGCCTTACAATGCCGGGGAGGTACCTCACGCTCACATGATACCGCAGTAAAATGACATCTTCGGTGTCGTATTTCGTACGGTTTGTGAGTAGCCGATAGCCCATTGGGGGGACAAGGAAAAGAAGGCAAAGCATTGGCGTAGAAATTATGTGGATGTTCAAGGGCGATTGTAGTCGTGAAAGGTCTACTAAAATAACATACATTTGTATACTAGAAAATAATATTAAATATTATAATATTTAAGTTAAAAACACAAGGTAAAAAATATTATTTCATTTTAAGCGATAAACGGAAAACTAGCAAAGCATTTAAAATTGTATAAGCTCAACGCATCAAGAAGACAATGATACATATTATTACAGACTGAACACAAACAACAATTGACGTTATTATCGAGTACAGACATAAGGTAAACTTTGGTAGGTGTGTAATTTGTAAAACGTTTTTTTTTGCAACCGCACACTCGAGTACTATCATTACCAAAATCGCTTGTTCCGTTTATAAACTTTTTTTGGTGTTTACTCGTTGAAGATCGACATTTAAGGTCCGTGGCATGAAAAAAAAATTTAAATGTGTCAGCCATTTTACTTTACCTCGCTTTCGTCTCTCACTTCAGAGTCATGTTCTAATAGAAGAAACTCGCTCTACTGTGACACACGCAGTTTTTTAGTGTCAGTCAAGACTTTTTTCTCTGGAACACGTGGAAGGATTCTTGATCCTTTTTTCTCTGGAACACGTGGAAGGATCCTTGATCCTTTTTTCTCTGGAACACGTGGAAGGATCCTTGATCCTTTAACGCTTCCACGTCTTCACAGTCTCTGAACTATACAGACGGGGAGACAGACGGAACTTGGAAAATATACAATGCTCGTACCTTCCATTGGTACGGAACCCTCTTGGCCGGTTTTTTCTGGCAGAATTACTTTGATGCTACCGAAAAGGTACCTCTTCCTGACCTGATTGAATGGCCAAACGAGTACAGGCATAGTTACGGATATCATATTGATGGCAATGCTGATTTCTGCAAGATACTGTCTTCTTATTCTGTCTTCTCTTTAGTTATCTTTGGTTGTTTTATACCAAATTTGTATGTATGTTCTTCATTCTTACCGGACTATGTCAGACAAAGTGTAACGTTTTTCGACAGTTTGTATATATGTATAATATGTATGTATGTAGATTTCTATGTGCACTCCTACAGCCTGAACGTCATAACGCGTTTTCACGTATATGTATAACGCGAGTGTGCGTTAGTCAGCTAAATGTCAAATTTTCATTAGATGTCAATTTTTTTCACTAATGCCCTAGGTTCTGGTTAGCCTGTTAGTAAAGTAGCTGGCAAATAAATTAAACATTCAGTTTTACAGGTTCTGGTTAGAAGTAATTACTATAAAAAATTGTGTATAGAAAAGAGTTAAGTGTCAATTCTTTTTTGTCACTTTAGTAGCCTCATGTGGAACCGGTTCTTAGAATTTTAATTTGTAACATTGTATATGGATACATTTCCTATGCCTTTATGAACAGTAATGTATAATCAGCGTTTAATAACAAAGAAGTGGATGTGAAATGAAAATTATCAAAGGAAAAACCTTTTCATTTATTCACAAGTCGGAACAGTAATCACGCAAACAATCGATAAAACGAATACCGGTTTTTATCGATTATTTACAAAACGAACGACACTAGAGTGGTACCATCTGATTATGAATTTTATTCATATCATAAAATTATCTTCCATTTGACTTTGACATCCGTTGTATTGGTTATTATACCAAATATAGCCGTTGAAGAATATACAGAGATTACATACCATACTATGAAGTATATAAAATTATTATTATTTACAATGATGACACCATGACTTGAATAAGAGGTAGTGCCATGCTGCATCGGAAATGGACGGACATGACTGGGGTGGTAACTCTTGTTCACAAAACACATTATAATGGCGGTAGTCACTGCCACCTGTTGCCGCTTGTTGCCGCTGGCCCCTTATTTCATAAAAAAAGTGTTAGCTGTGCTGTCGCATTTCGTGCGGTTTCTCATAGCCGGTGACCCAATGGTGGGGAGGAGGAAAGGTGTGCAACGCATTTGCATAACAATAATACGTATGTCAATTCAATTTACATGTGCGTTAAGATGGCTGGTCTCTCGAAAAGAGCAACGCATCTGCTTATACGGCTGGTGACTCCAAATCGTTTGTGCCGCAAATGCAATAAAAATAGCCGGGCAAAGGAAAGACGAGTACTTTGAAAACATTACAAATAATAGAATAAATAAACCGCGAACAAAAATCAATATCCCCTCCGGTAACGTGACGTGACCGGTAAAAATAACACGTACAATAATACAGCGCCGCCGTCCATATGTCCGTCATTACATTTTTTACTACATTTAGATATTTTACAGTCAAACCGGTAGAGTGACCATACTGCGGGTAAAACATGGAACAGTATGAAATAATCCAGTCCAAAATACATCTCACATTTTCAAACCTTTTGTTCATTTTTGATTTGTAAAATAACTAATTGTGCCTCGCTGTTTTACCTGCTTATTTTGATTATGTATAAATATCGGAACGAAAGGTTGATATACTTTACTCGCTATTCCCATACTTGTCAAATATACACAAATCATGAACATCCAGGCGCCATTTCGGAGTTCCACTAAAAACAGCGACGAAAACATGTGTGTACCAGATGCATAAAAATCCATAATTTTTAAGTGTAAAAATAAAATGCTTTAAAAAGACATTTTAGATGAACTCTTTTACTATTTAGCCAGGCGATTGACAGTTAATTGATTGTTATTTGTTTCTATCCGTGAATGAAAATGTAAAAAATAGACAGTCAATAAAAAATAGTGATAGAATAAAATTGTTTTCAACATCATCATCATTACCAGCCCTTATCGGTCCACTGCTGGACATAGGCCTCTTGCAATGAACGCCAAGGAGGCTGATCTCTTGCTACTCGCATCCATCCCTGAGCAGCTACTGCACAGGGATCGTCTTCCCACCCGGCCAATATTGTTTTATAAAATACTTATTTATCTTATTAAAATTTTTACTTACTTAGGTAGTAAGCAATATATTTAAGTACTACGTAGAAATAGTGGGATTATGTTTATTAATAATGGCAAGTCTAATTTTCAGTCACAAATGTTCTCTTTGCACAGTTAAAGAAAGTTGCGTTACAAAATTTTACATTATTAAAAAAAATCGTGCCATTATTCCAAACAAATAATCATGTTGTGTGCACTGTACAAAGCGCACTAAACCGGTTATCACCGGATCCTAGCGGCTTTGACCAGTTGGTCACTATTTGACCCTTTCTTACCGCTCTTTTGTTCCTTTTAGGGTTGAGAGATCGCCTGGCAGATGTCAACGGTAGCTAATGTGGCAGTTACGCTATCTGAACGATAAAGGAGTAATGCTAACTGATAATTGAGTTAAGCAAGTTAAACTCATCATCATCATTCCTTTAAAATGCATATTTTAGTAATTTCTTGTTTTCTTTCCTGGTAAATACCACTTTAGGTATCTAGTGTATACTTTATAATATATGTACAATAATTGTTTCGTGGATTTTTTAAATTTAGAATAAAAATGTTGTTATCATTAATGATATATGGCACTCCGTGCCCCTGCCTACCTATTGTTATCATTAACAAAATAATATAAATAATACTTCATACCTTAACACTAAAATATATTATTATCTATTATTAAAATAATATATATGGCAGTTAATTGTCACTAAAATCAATTTCAAATTTATTTCACATATCAAGTCACTGATTGAAGTATCGAGTAGCACTGTGGTGTGTAGGAATATAGGAAGTGATAGTGCCATGCTGCATAGGCGGAGGTAGTGCCATGCATGGTGCATGATACTACATCCTCCTATGCAACGGCATTCGGCCGGCACGACCGCGAAAGTACATCTCGCTCACTTATGCCGGCGTAAAGTGACAGAGTTGCTGTCGCTTTTCGTGAGGTTTGTGAGTAGTAGCCCGTTGGTGATAGAAAGGCAACGCATCTGTGTAAGAATCATGCGAAAGTCCATGGGCGTCGGTAGACATGAAAGAAAAAAATATGCTCCGATTGCTCGTTTGCCCCCTTATGCTATTAAAAACCATCTTAAGTGTAATAGTTACGTAGCGTTAATTTATTTTCGTACATTTAAGCAAACACAAAGGTGAAATGATCTTTTACAAAAGATATATTGGTGAATTTCCACCATTGGCCTATCTGCGAGCATTACACCAATATGCAAATCCGGGCTTCCCCAAATATCTAGCTGGTTCCGCTAACAATTTGTAAGGCAAATTTTTAGTGTGACGGCGCCCGGATTTCCGTCTCCAGCTAACTATTCCTCTCCGGATAACCCGTGTAAATCTTACATTAGAACTGCTGTGCACACATACAGGGGAATTTCATACACTTTATTTTTACATTTCTTTCTAAGTGCTAGTCAAAACGGAGGATGGATTGTGTGATGAGTGTTATGATGTATACCGACGTCTACAAACTGATGTGTGGACCTGTCCACTCCTTCCGTCCTCCCTTCCAGTGAGACTGCTAGAAATATAAAACGACGTTACGGCGCTAATGGTCGATCCCACCGGTTGGAATAACGCGAGTGAAACTGAGGAACGCTGCTGCGGATTTTATAAAAAATGAGCCATACATACTCATTTAGTAAAATTGTGATAGAATCGTAGCATCTAGACGGCGATCAACCTACTCCCCTTGGGATACAAGCATGCCCTATGTTTAGTATATATACAGAGATTAGTCAGGCTTTAATGCTTTCGAGTTTCGATTACTTATTATTTAATGCACCTATTTAATCTGAAAAATAATAAATTTCAGAAAATACAATTGTGTCCTTATTGTGGGAAGGGATATGACACTGATAAGAATTCTGAATAATTTCAAATACACGTTTAAAAAAAGACAATGTTAGTAAAAAAAATGCCTCTCTCTTAAAACTCTTTTAAAAGAGAATCTTTTTTTATATAATAAAGGGCAAACGAGAAATCGGATTGTTTTCTTTCCTCCCCCCCCCCCACGGGCCACCGGCTACTCACAAACAGCACGAAACGCGACACTGTTAATATCACTTTACAGTGGTATTGTGTGAGCGCGAGGCACCTCCCCGGTCCTGCTGGCCCAATTCTGTTGCATAGGACCATGCAAGGCACTACCTCTTCCTGAGATATGCCCATACAATATCCCCTTCGCCTGTGCCGCATACTTGGGGAGGCGACAATAATTCGTCGGTGTTTTCGCGAATTCTTACCGGCACTTACCGCAGCGCGTGCCCGCACACCTCGCTAGCACTCGCGACTTTGTCACGCCACCAACTTTCTTCACTAAACACTCCTGAGCCGATAAAACATTCTACGATCCTTATCTAGTGGTTACTCAGGCCTATTATTAGTATCTTAACTGGAGGGCCGGTCTCACAAATTCCTATTAAACTACAGTTAGCCTATTAGGAGCTTAAGTGTCAAATAAGCTACAAATTTACGGTTCTTGTTAACTGTGATTAATATAAAGCACTTTTTATATTACAGTTAAGAATTAAGTATTGACCATTTGACCACTAATTAATAACTGAGAAACCAAGCCCGAATGTAGCTTCAAGTTTTTTTTAATTTATAGTCTAAAGGGGCAAACGGGAATTGAAGCCTTGAACGACTACCGTCGCTCATAAATATTCTCACTATTAGTACCATGCGTCGCCTGAATACTTCCAGTTTACTTCCCAGATACCATTCTTGAGAAGGTAGTTAAGCCCTTAATAACGCCATGCTCAATAACCAAGTATGTTTTCTCCAGCAGGACTACGCACCAGATCACTAACCTCGATCCATCTTGATTAAGTCGAACGTTCTGGACTTGATCAGAGTTGAAGACTGCCCTCCATGTACTCACGATCTAAATCCACTGGATTATGATTTATGGTCAGTTTTAGAGAGTAAAGCTTGCTCTAAACGTCATGATAATTTGGAGTCCCTAAAGCAATCCATACAAATAGCAGTGAATATTTTCCCCAATGGAAAGAGGGCGAGCTTCTACTGATAACTGGCCTCAACGCTCAACGATAACTGGCCTCAACGCTTAAAGGACTGTATCGCAGCCAAATTTTTTAATTGTTATATACTTGTGCGTTATATACTTGTGCGTTATATACTTGTGCGTTATATACTTGTGCGTTAAACTAACACACTGTAAAAGTATTAAATGTTATTTGCAATCAAAACAATAATTTATTTCTTTGTTACAATATTTATGGCAAGACTAGGGTATGTATGTATACAGGGTCAAACGAACAATCGGACCCTTTTAAGAGGTATCAACGCCGATGGCCCATCGGCTGCTCACAAACGGCACGAAACGCGACACCGTATATGTCACTTTACGCCGGTATCATGTGACCGAGGGGGTAATTCCCCGGTCGTGCCCAATTCTGCAGCATGGCACTACCTCTTATAACATATCTTCAGTAGAGACAGTACGTAATTTATAATCGCCAGTTTAATATGAAATACTTTCTCGAACGATTTACTCTATTTACGTAACGCTTTTGTACAAATGGCCCCGTGCTTAACAAACGGACGTAAAAAATTCAAACGTTTCAACCCTTTTGAAAAGAATATGGCGCCGTCATCTAAAGAAACCTGCACAATAAATTACATATACAAATAGATGAGATGTTGAAAATCAATGAACTATACCTACCCGCCTGTCAATACCGAGAGATAAAAAGTGTAACGCGAACAGGTGCGGACAGGACGCATGACACATGTGTCTGTTCCACCGTCACCTTGGCAAAGAATATTTTGTAGATACACAAGCTTTATAGTTTATACCCATTCCCAGGTGAACTCTACACGCGTAAGGATGTAGTGACGTCAGTGACGGAGTCAGTCTGCAACCAACCAAAGTTTCTTTATAAGACGCGTTTTCATTAGTTACAGGGTGACGGATAACAGTGACGTCACTGCATTTTTAACGAAAGGGTTTATCAGTATAATTAGTAGTCCATTATAGTATATCTCTACTAAATAATTATTGAGTACTGTAGACTAACTAGCTACACGAGTACTGATTACGGGTATGATATTACATTTCTGATTGGTCATAAGGATGACGCGACAATTTGCTATATATGTATTCAGATTCCCTTGATTCTCATAGGAAATCCTGTACAGAAATATTATTTTATTTAAAGTTCATGTCATATTATTCTTTAATTAGTTATTGATTCTAAAAGATATGCACGAAAATTCCAAGGCAATAGATTTCACGTCTCAAGTAGACCTCAAAAAGTAGAGTCTCAAAAGCAACGACAGATCTCCAAGTTCCACGCCCGTCACCTTGATGTCCATAAATCCACAACGGTGTGGTCTAAACGCCACTTCTTACAGCGCACAACTGTCCTCGGGAACCAGCTGCCTTCCTCAGTATTTCCGATCCGAATGAATAATACTTAAAATAGAGTACTTAAAAAAAAACCACACCTATTCCATAAAGGCCAGCACGCGTCTGTAAGACGCCTAGTCTTACAGATGTCTATAAGCGGCGGTAGTCACTGCCCACCTGCTAATGTGATCTATCTCATAAAAAAATTGCCAAGAACAACGACCTTATTAAGATTGATCATGATGATAATTTTATTATGGTAGAGAAACAGAAATTATTATATTGAATACGAAGTGGGTTGTCTGTTTCTTAATCTCCACCAGCCGATAACGAGGTGTCAAAGTATAACTTATAGGTTGAGCTATTGAAATTTAAGGAGCTTCCGTGTCCATTCAAAAGCAAACAAAGCCTTTTTTGTCACACTTAAACCCCGACCGGAAATGGTTTAAACATCTTTTGATAGCTTCAAACAATACACACAAATGTAGACCACAACACGCTATGATTGAGTGTATTATCACGTGTTATATTTTTTCTTGAATTTATGATCGCTTTCGATTTTTGTATCGATCGTATTGATTTTTCGGTAACATCTAAATGAGGGTCGGAAGTTATATTTTATGGAAAGTGAATCGATTTTGGGGTCCAAAAGATTTTTACATAACTTTCTCTTTTTTACAACACAGTCTGTGGCGGACTTCATATGGTGCTTTTAAAAGGTATTTAATTTTAATTCCATATGCTTGATGTTCTCTGGAACAAATTACGCATGAAATTCAGTTTGCGCCTTACACAGTACATGGTTCTTCATGTAATGTTTAATTCTAGTAAAAAGTATCATGCTCTACTTTTTTTATAGAATAGGGGGCAAAGAGCATTCGGAGCTTTCTGACGACTACCGACGCCCATGAACATTCACATAATTACTAGGACGATGCGTCGCCCTTCTGCCCCTCCCCCATGGGCCACCAGCTACTCATAAACCGCACGAAAAACTACAACATTTTACGGCGGTAACAAGGTGTTGAAGACGGATTGGGTCAGCTCGACCAAGGAGGGACCTTTTTCTCGTATTGATGTCTTAAGTTTACGCTTTACAGCAACCATTGTTGCTGCAAAGCTTCTGAAACTTCGGGCTAGTTAAATAATGAAATAAACCGCACAAAATCTGTAAAAGTAGTTTTATTGTAATGAGGACCTCATGCTTACATGAGACCGCTTTAGGTGGCAACAATGCTGTCACGTTTCATACGTATGTGTGTACCTGGTGACCAATTGAAGGCGAGGAGGAAAGAAGAGCAAAAATTTCAAAATCGACTGCGACTCTGTCTCATGGGCAGTCTGGCATTGATTGAGTGCTATTTTCTCCGTCCAGTTCAGTATGGTTCATTAACCTAGCCGACATATTACGATGTGTGGTTGATGGAAAAATTTCATGTTCCATGATTTTTCATAGCCATACGACGAATCCATGAACCACTTTCTATTTCGTTGCGGAAAGCAGAATCGAGTACCCACAAACAGTGTGATCTTTTTCTGAAAGCTTCCTCCAGATTGAGCATCCGTCCCAACATATATAATATACATACAGATATATCGATTTTTCTCTTGAGATGCCTTCTATGTATGGAGTGTTCACAAACTTTGCACAGGACGTTACAAAACAGAGCAAGTCCGCCGCTCAGCTATGTAAGTGCAATTTAAAATGTAAATTAACGACGCAAAGAAGTAGGGGGCGCTCACACTTGGGCAACTCACCAACACTGTCTTGGAGCAGCCTGTATATAAACTTATGCTAACTAATCGAGCCAATGCAATTTGATCATTACCTCCTTGATATAAGGTCTAGACTGAAACTGTTAATACAAAAATATACGATGTTCTTTAAATAAATTTAAAGTCTATTGTGCTGTAGATACGCAAGTTTGCGTTTTGTCCCCAGTATATAAGGTTCTGTTTTGATTAGTGTCTAAATTTCGACATAGGCTCTATAATGAATGTATTTTTATACTTCTTAGTTCTTACCAGCACAAGGGATTTGTTTTGCGAGAAAATGCGAAAGCGGACGCCTCTTCATACTTTAATTTACTTTGAAAGTAAATGTGATTACATAACACACAATTTTATAATTGACGCAATTAATATTCATATTCAGTCAATTGATAATGTAATTTTAGACTATGTCTAAATATATAGTTGGCTCATCTTTGGTGTTGCCAATGATATATTTGGCTAGAGGCTACCGACGCCCAAAGAAATTCACACTGTTGTATTGCCGTCGTGTACTGTTTCTCTCTACCAAGGGGCCATCGATTGGAAAAGGGATGTTAAGTTATAATTAAAATAAATTATGAGTGACGCATTAGTATTTAATTTGTTACAATACGGTCCTGCCCAATTCGGATGCAATGCAGTATGGTAGTCTCCCCGTCTGTCATGCTTTGTCACATCTGCGGTGAAAACAAATGAATACCTGCAATATCTTCCTTCAACCATCCAATATCATCTATCGACGGGAAACCGAGACCTTGAAAGGTAATACCTACCACTACTAAGAGGAGTCAGCAGGGTGAGGGGAGAAGGGGGCTGGCGGTGTAACCACCACTTATATTATATTTCAACAATTATAAGATTTAAACGATTGTGCGGCGAACCTAAATAATGAAATTGGATCTTAACCAAATAACTAACACAACTTTCTGAACGGTAGGCAAGTTGGGAATCTACACCTAACTCCCGAAGTTACGTAGCAACGACCATTTCTTTTTTCTCCACCGCGGTAGATGGGGGTCCCCCACCCCCACACGCTGGGCCGAGAAATGGAAAACTCGGGAAAATTGTAGCATTCTTGAGGCGACGCGCCTCTCACACCTTCTTGATGGGCCCGCAAACCTTTGGTCATATTTACTTAATATTATTTTCGAGATATTTTTATGATTAAAAAGAAACCCTATCTTTTGCATAATATTATTTTAGCACTTTTTACATTGATACAGATCAAGTTTAACTTAGAAAGTAAATAATGGTTTGTATAATTATTATAATTGTGAGACGATGATTAAAACATTATTGAATTTCTTTGGTTTGAAATTAGTAGCAATTTCAATGTAAAGTGGCTAATGTTGGTGCCCCTGGCTATTTGCCAAAGAAGATATGAACATGTAATCATTTGTGTTTCTGTGTTTACTTTCACTATCCATATGACTAAGTATAGTTTGTAGTAGCTTTTACTGCCATGAATTTTGTTTTAGACTACACACACACAAAAAAAAAATGTAGTAATTCCTTTCAAGCAGTAACTACCCTTGTATTCCGATATTTTTTTTGTAGCGTGATGGTATAATATAGCCTTGATAAATAGCAAAATCTGCTGCCAACCACGAAAAAATCAGACGATCCATGACAACGACAACTCCACCAGGAGAGACCAAGAAGAATAGGAACTTTAAAAGTATTTCTTTTATCAGACCAGTAGTTACTGTGATTATCGTGTTCAAACAAATTAACTGTTCATCTTTATAATATTAGTATATGGGTATAGATTAACTGGACTATAAGAACAAAAATGAAATATTTTAAGAATAGGTACTTGTCCCTCTTTCTGTGTTTGTGTGATTATAAAAGTGTTAGTTATATGGTTTTAAATATAAGCTTGAAAACGAACTTAAGTAAAAGTTAAAGCACACCGAATCTCGGCATGGAACGTAAAAAGGAGCGCTGTGTCGGACGCACCCCGCTCCACCCCACCTCCTCTCCTAGCTCCGGCCAGCACGGGGGGCGGACTCTGGAGTGTATACGTTTAATTAGATCACACGAAAAATATTAAGATAGTAATTATGTTTTTGAGAAAAAGTATTATAAGGATTTTCGATTACAAAAAATTAGCAAAGTGCCAGTGTTACACTCCCGTAACGAGTCGAACACGGACCTGCACGTGATTACTCCACGGCTGTAACGGACTACCATTTAGCAGTAACAATACGGCTTCAACAGTACTTTTAGTATTTCGTACCCCCAAATGAATAATGGAACCCTTCTAGAATCACTTTGTTATCCATCTGTCCGTCAACATTTTGTTTGGAATCAAATTTGTTTTACTCTCTGTCACTCTAACTGTCCTGGCTGTAAGCAACTTGCTTTGGAATGGGTTCATGTACACCATTTGGAGTTTACTTCTCAAGATATGATTTAACGTGGGCGGCTCGAAAAAAATATAAGGAGTAAATAAGTGTGAAACTATCCTCGTATTTTATATTCGACTAACAAGAGGAATGGAATAGCCACGTCTAGAATTAGGCAATAAGCGCTGAGTACAACGAAGAAATAGACAAAGCTCTAAATGTAATGTAGCCGTGTCCACAGCATTTCCGTTACAATCTAAGTCGCAGTCCGGCCCTGTTCGCCGCGGGCTCCACGGCGTTTTACATATTTCTTCAGCTTACTCCATTGTGAGGGCACCGCATTGAATCAGATCTGTTTATTGTGTGAGAGCTGTGCAGACGATGGGACACACAGCGGCTAGCGATACCAACTACACATACAACTCGGGAAGCGAAATGAGAGGAAAATTTAAGCCGTTCATAGGATTGAAGTAACTATAAAGTTGCGAGTCTTTGAAGTAGGAAGTAATCTCATTGTTGTATTGTAGCCGAATTAGCCTGGCATTACTGAATGATAATTCTTGCTCACATGACTCCGCGGCAACGACGTGACTGTATGATTAGTGCATTGTGTACCTATGATAGGGGAAGATGACAGAACAATCACTTCTTTTCAGCTGTTTATGGGCGCCTGTAGACAGCAGAACATAGATTTTTCATTTACCATTTACCAGATTTCTCATTTACCAGAAGGAAAATCAAGAAAGTATCCTTTAAGTAAGGACAATTCTTATTTCTCTTCACGTGTTGTTGTTACATAAAATTTTGTCCAACCCGAACTGCGCCAAAGCTGTAGTCGTTAATCGTGAAAAGTTCGTTCAGAGTGCATATTATTGGATCACATCTGCAAATAGATTGCATAGTCCATAATGTGTCGGAACCAAAAAATAATATTGTTCTCCTCAAGAATTTAGCCAATTGACAAAACTTAAATTACTTTTGACTAAAGGAACGGTTCAGAATTGCTTGGAGCGTAGGTATGATCATGTGCTAGTAACGAAACCGGTCGAAAATATAAATTGATTGATACATTAATTGTGGAAAAAGTATATTTGTTTTATTTATTCAAGTGTTAACACGAATTTCCACCCAGAAGGGAAAATACATTACTTTAAAACGAACTTAAGTAAAAGTTGAAGCACGCCGAATCTCGGTGTGGAAGACCGCGCCCTAACGGACCATCACATTTTCAAGCAATCATTACAGTGTTCTACGTATTTTGATTTGTCAGACTCCAATGTTGTAGGTAATCCCTGTAAAGTTAAAAAGCACATTATTGTAATAAGCCGCGACATTAAGTGCTTAATGTAGTTTTACACACACATGAGAAATACAGAATAATGAATGAAATTTGAACGCTAAATCAGCGATAAAGCAACAAATCCACTGGTTCATAAGTTTATTAGTGTGGAAGTGTTGCCAAGCGCACAGCCAGAAGGCAAAAATAATGTACTGCATTAAAAGCAGATAAGGTGCATAGTTGGCAAAAAACATAAATTTGGCACCACTGTATACCCAAGTTCAGGGATTGTAGTGAATTAAGCTGGATTTCGGGAGTTTTCGCTTTGTTGATGGCGAAAATTATAATTACAGTGTGTTTTTTCTGCGATTAAACGCTATTTATTACCAATCTTTTGCCATTTCTCAAAGGATTTTCAATCAGACAGACTTATCTTTCCTAATTGTATGTTGTGTTGGAAAAAAATTCATGACAGCATTCGATTCTTACATGATTAAAACAACATGAAAGCATCGGGAACTAATGGAAGACCGGCTACTCACAAACCGCACGAAACGCGACACCGTAGGTGTCACTTTACGGCGGTATCAGGTGAACGAGAGGTACTTCCCCGGTCGTGCCGGCCCAATTTTGTTGCATAGGAAGATGTAGTGTGATGCACTATGCATGGCACTACCTCCTCCTATGCAGAATGACACTACCTATTACAAATTAAAATTCCAATCAGTAAACAAAGTCCAATGTAAACCAAAAACGTTCTTCGCTATATACCGTACTGAGGTTATGTTTTAAGGACAAAAAAAGGAAAGACAGTGTGATACGATGACAGGCTACATTAAATGGCTCCCAGCGACATTGATCTGATCGTCAGTCCATCGAGCCGGAGTCACACTACGCCCTTCGTGCGGCTTGGGGCGAGATATATATCCAGCAGTGGACGTGTTTTATCTGTTGATAGTTATAAGAAAAACACAATTATATTGCATATGGATGACTTGGGTGTGATTCGAGCCCGCGGCCCCTGGCGTAGCGTGGCGTACGCAACGTCACCACGCTAATCGGTCGCCAAATGATAATGACAGTACCGAACTCCGTCACTTTCACCGTAACGGTAATAGCAACAGAATTAATTATTAACAGAAATAGATGCAAGATGAGAATCCCCTCCCCCCACAACCCCCTCCCCCTCCCAGGGAATCGCTTTTACATTTTCTTAAAGCTTTTTGCTCCATTTACGCTGAACACAACAAAACATTGGCGACCAATTTGCGTTGACACCTTGACTTAGCGAATTCGTGCCCGTTTCGGTGCAATCCTCGGGGGGTACGGGGGAACGGAAGCTCATTTTATGTTGGTGCAACTTTGTGCCGATATAGCGGAAGATGCGTTGTTATATAACATTTTTGGGGACTGTGCTTTTTGATGGAGCTTACTCCTTAGGAATTAATTTAAGCATTTTGATAAGAAAAAACATAAGGAGAAAAAATAATAAAATCGAGCGTAACGCTTTACGGTTCGACCTTGCACATTGCGCACCTCTCCCATCGGGAGCACATCCCTTAGTATATTTAACGCCAGGTACACACGACGTCGATAGGGGTATTTTGACGTCTTCGATTCTTTACTCCACTATCTCTAAGTATACTAGATGATTGGAAAAAAATTCAAATCTTTATGTTGGTATGAACCAGGATGATTTCTACTGACACTCTCTTTTATGAGATAGGGGCAAAAGAGCAGGTGGATAGTGACTAGCGCCGCCCATAGATATACGCAACCCATCGTGCGGACGGGTTCAAGGAATAGGTATGCTTTTTCCTTGAAGAACCCTAAAGTCGTGTTGGATCGGAAATACCGAGGGAGTATATGTCCTACTCCTCGTATATGTCCGTGAGAAACATTTTACTACTAGAGATTAATTAGTATGTACATACTTTTATTGCATATCGTAAAACTACTACGGGTCGCAGCGTGACCTCACCTATAAAGCCTATAAAACTCGTGATGGCATATAAACCGCTCACTTTATTCATTACAAAATCCTAATTGGAGGATATTTAAAATTTATTATTATTATCGTCATATGGGATAATCCCATTCCTGCATTGCAACCCAATAGAGCCGGCACGACGGAAACGTGCGACTATGTCGGGTTTTGTGCAGTCTGTCCGTTTCTTACTAATTATATATGTGCTTGTGACATGAAAATAACAATGTTTTTCCAAAACATTTTTTATATTTCTGTCTGTCTGTCGGTATGTTTTTACGGGCTAGCCTCAGCAACGGTTGGACTATTTTTATTAGGGAATAAATAGAATGTTTATAAGGCATGAAATAGACTACAACTTATGTCTAAAACTAGCAATCCAGCTCCGTTTGTTCATGGGTAAACTCGGGGCAGATCGCTAGTTCATACTTATAAAGAAGTTCCAAAGGCTGTCTGTACGTATGTGATCAATTTACTTAAGATCTACGGCCACGATTTCCACGCGATTACTGCGTAATTTTTAGCCCTATTATTTTCAGGCGAAGCCTGGGCGGATCGCTTGTTAAGAGTATACTAGACCTGTCTTAAGCTTACGCAAGTGTTACTCACTACAATGACACAACTCTTACTTATTTTATCGCGGCTTATTAAACATTTATCTAGCCCGACGAATCTGAAGCTGTGTAGCGACTATGGTCACGGCAGGACACAACCATGACCGTGGTTGGTGTGTGTCTAAATTATCAAATAAGGCGCGCCGAAAACAGTTAATACGGTTTTATTGCAATACTATATGTCCTTAAAATGTATCCACATAGCAGAAGAGAAAAAAAGGAAAGCGCGATATAAACAGATATATTAATCTATTATAAACACCAAACCGGATCTTAATACTTCAATACACACTGCCATACATCCGCTTCCGCTAATATCTACTAGAAACCTCAACTTTTTCGCGCGCCTTCATAAAATTCTTACCCCTCTGTGTGTGTGAGGTTTATAGGGCAGCGCGCGTGTGTGCGTGCTAGCCGTTGCCTTCATTGGACATCGCGCTATTTCTTTATCGATCCATATTTCTTCTTCTTTAGACTGGCCGGGGGTTCCCCATCCCACCGAGGTGTTTTTCTACAGTTTTAACGAAGCGAAGGAGCTCGGAGGGGGTTATTAATGGTTTTTAAGCTGAGTAATTTCCAACCTAATGTAGGCGAGTGTCGTTTTTGTTTTCGCCTTTTGTTGAGGTGTCTGCAAATTAAAGAGCTGCTTCTTAATGTATTTACATTTAACAGGTACAGTCGGGTTGATATCTAACCGGTACAGTTGTGTAGATACTTTGCCGATTCTAAGGGGTAGTAATTATAATAGTCGTTATTTGAACAATGTTTACTTGGAACTTTGCTAATACTCAAGTGAATATCCTAGTTTTTGTGTTTATTTGAGGATTTGGGCTTACTAAGACCCACAGATTAAGTTAACCTTTGGCTTGACACGTAACCTCCTGATGAGATAGGTACATAATCGTACTATATAGTCTCTCCAAAATCACTAACATTCAATAAACGCCAGTTTGTTAAAATTCATACGCCATTTTATATAAAATCTTTGGCACCATATCTGCAATACGAAAACGTTTTTAAAACGTAACAATTATTCATGAACCACACAATGCGATTCCCCCAGCTACCCTTAGAATTATTGTCAATAACCCAGCACTTATCTCATACCTAACAGTGGCTGAATCCCGGAAAAAACGAGAAAAAATCCCGAAACAATCTCGAAAAACAACCCTAATAATTTGGCTCATTACTAAATGCACGAGAAACATATTCTGCCTTAACCATCCCTATAAATAAAGGCGACGGGGAGACGAGGGAAAAATTTTATTATCCCTACCCGCCCCCTAAAGGAGAAATATGAAATAAAATGAAAATGTAATGGGGAAAAAATATTGAGTGCGCGCGGTAAGACAAAGGGATGGGGTTTGGTAGGCTAGTGTGGAGATGGACTGTTGAAACGGTAACATATTTTACTTGTTAACATTTTCATAGTATAACTGGCAACGACAAGTTGGAGCCTTTTGATGACTACCGATACCAATAAAGGTGTACCAAAGTTTTGCCTTCCTTCCCTCCACCAGAAAAACCACAAAGATCACATGAAAAGTGCAGTGGAGCTGTCACTATTATGTTTGTATACATACGTAATCGTCAGTCATCAGGCAACAGATTAAAAAAAGGCCGTTAAATTGTCATCAAATATAAGAAAAGTCATCGTCCGCGTTTAGGCGTCCCTTACTGATTATGAAAATTGTAAGTATACTGATTGCTATTGCATTCAACGCCTCCAGGTACTGCGGAAAAATTGTAAGTATACTGATTGCTATTGCATTCAACGCCTCCAGGTACTGCAGAAAAATCATCATACTAATCTTGATATATGAAACCTACAATCACGCTGTTTCTCAGACTATATATACTAAACTTATTTTATTTTATTCCTGTAAAAGGGGACGCCTAAACGCGTGGCCCATTCAGTTAGTAAATTCTGTAATGTTATGAATAGTAATAGTTAGACTAGGAGTAGTCGCAGCTACCAAATTGGGAAGTTACAATGGCCTTGAAACCTTTTATTAGACCTCAAGGACCTTAAGGAATTTGGTAGCCATTTAAGTTTGAAAGATGTTTCAGTCATTTAAAGATTTTTCTTCTAGAATTAAAACTATAATGGTGCAATCGGTACTTACTCGATGGCACAAAGGATAAAGGTCTGATATAGAAATATTTCAATATATAATCACCGATCATGTGGAAGACAAGCTGCGCGCAGAATTTACTGCAAATCGAAAGAGATTTCAAAGAATCTGAACGTAACGTTTTACCGCGCTTCTGTTGCTCAAGTTTCTGCATAATTTTTACTGCAATTCTGCATGTATTTTTGTTCTTAATGAGTAAAACTCCATTCGCGTGTCAGAATTTTTTTACTTGCGGAATGATTTAAAAAAAAAACCTATGTACTTCTAACGAGTCCGCCTTCATACTAGCGAACGCGAAGGCGGGGACAGGCAGCCTCCAGCGAAGACTCGTTTCTATAAATTTCGAGTTATCTCAAAAATATTATCCTCGCGTATATCATTCCCACCATGAATATGTGTTTTATAAAACGGTCAAGTTTTTGTATGGGTTTCTTGTTATGGTGTTTTGTGCGCTTTTTGGTTTATAATTAATGTTTGTGGCGGAATTGTGTATGAAATAGTAATGCACACATACATTATGTGACTACATTCTGAGGCTAAACCATAGATAGTTGTTTTATCATCACCCCTCGCTGGTTAATACTTATGTTATACAGTAAAATTATTATGCTTTACAGACCCACTCAACAGTGGCGTGAAGATTTCTTTGTGTATTAAGTAAAATGTTCGGGCAGCAGTGGCTGCTATATAAGTGAGTATAAGAAAAAAAACGGGCGATAAGCAACGTCCATAGACACCCACACAATTGTTATACAGAAGGGTTTACCTTCCAGCTTTTTGTCGCTGGGCGTCAGAAACGCTATATGCTACTTTTAGGCTATAACGTGTGAGGAAGGGGTGCGTCGTGTCCGATTTAGCTGCAACGTAGCAATTGCATATGTCAGGTGTAATACGTTGTGTTATAACATTAATCGTAATTTCTAGAACATTCTTGTAACCCTTAATGTTAACCATAACTTTATCTTCGTTATAGATCAGAAGTAAATTAATTTTGGGCGATCAATAGGTGGGCCATATGAGCAGTAGACAGAGGTATAATGATTAGGATAAGAAAGGTGTAGAAAATAGAATAATGATTCTTCAGTGCCTCTGCTATCTTCATGTAATAAGCTCTTTGTATAATGTACCATTTCACACAGCGCTGCCGCGAAGTGAATGTCACGTTTCATACGCTAGATGAGTTCCAGGTGGCCCAATAGATTGGGGTAAAAAGCAACGGTGGACTCATATCCGTGAGGGTTCATGCCTTCCTGTGGATGATAGATGGATAGATATTTATCATCATAATCCCTTTGGTGACCAGTACGGTACTAAATAACCATTTTTTTCCATGAGGAAAGACGCTTTTTTATAGAGTAGGGAGGCAAAGGAACAATCGTAGCCTTTCACGACTACCGCCGCCCATGAAAGTTCACATAATTACTATGCCGACGCGTTGTCCTCCTTTCCACCTCCGCCCAATGGGCCACCGACTACTCACAAACCGAACGAAACGCGACATTGAAGATATCACTTTACGGCGGTACTATGTGAGCGAGAGGTACCTCCTCGGTCGTGCCGGTCCAATTCCGTTGCATAGGAGGATGTAGTGTCATGCACCATTCATGGCGCTACATCCAGTTACCAATAACATTCGATATGGTCGCAGTAAGTAACTTAAAAGAGACACAAGTATTAAGTTATGCGCGTTAAACAGCTGGAACATGTTTACATATTTTCTAATTCATTTTCAAACAAAACAAACAAAAATATAACAAGATATCATCAGATCGAGAGCAGACCGAGCGCAAAGCGCGCTGGCGTACTTCAAACGAACCCTTACGCAGGTAAAAGAAAGCTGGAGCCCTTGCAAAAATTACACG
>JAFELO010000188.1:320819-343356 GCA_017140195.1 Eumaeus atala | reverse complement strand
TACCCACCCTCTAATTATTAAACGCACTTATAAGAGTTTTGAGATAGCGCGCCCGAGATAATTTTATATAACGTTATTTGGAAAATTATTTATGGTTCAAACTTGAGGGAATTATTTCCTGGAAACTTAGAACCTAATGTTATCATCAGATCGTGCTGCCGTCATTAATGTTGATTATGACTAAATTTAAACTAAGGTGACTAAAATTCATCTCTAAATACTTATGGAAATATACGCCGAAACATGTCTGTCTCTTCGAGGGAAAGAGTAACAATATAATATAATATAATATATTGTTAATAAAAGATAAATTTTAAATCTGCCGCGAACTGTGGCAGATTTAAATTTGATAAAAGTAATGATCCTTTCTTTTTTAATAAAAATATTTTCATTTCATTTCATTGTCTTGTTGACTTCGTACGCTTGATTACAATTGGAAAAGTCCTAATGCTTTCGGAACAGGAAATAGTCACCACAATCAGCCACTGAATGTACTCCATACTATCTGGGCAGTTCATGATTTTGGTATACAACAGTGCCATGCTGCGCGTGCGGCTATGGGTTTATATTCCAACAATCTTTTAAGTTATTGTACCAACATTTATTTTTATTCTAATAACTAACTGCAAACAAATTCCCGTTGATTTAATGACACCAGGAAGATGTAAAACAAACAGTTATTTTTGTAATGACTACACAATTATCTAAATCTTAGAAAATCAATGCAGTCTACTAAAACTTATTTAAAAACACACATCGTTGGGACAGACGAGAGCAGACAAAAGTAGACCGAGTGGCGTGATCCCTTGAGATTTAACCTGCTTCCTAGACATTTTCTATAAGGTCGCGAATACATGACACCACAGACATGACCTGATCAAACAATTAATTAATGATTCAATATTTTATTTAAAATAATAATCATTTAATATCTTGCACGCCGATGTGGGCGGAGCCATTGCGAAGTTACTACTTGACACATAACTTATTACGCTTTTGCTGATTGAGAAAACTATGTCCAAAAAAATTTCTACGTCTTAAATATATCTATCTCTATAAATTTATGCCAATTCGGGATCCGACCTGACTAATGTGTCATCCCTTTTCCACGTTTCTTTGTTCAGGTAAAAAGTTAACTAAAGAACACGCCATCTTTCAATAAGAATATCATTTATAATATGAATGTACCTATTTTTATTTACTGCGATGTAAATGAAAACGGACTGATGCCGTTGATGAGATTGTCGTGCTGCTTCCCAAAGTTAACGAAACGTTACAAAGTGAACGAAACCTAGTGAAGATGTCAAATGTCACGGGTCAGTCTGACGAAGTGGTCTGACCGCGCTGTTCCGCTCGTTAGCTGTTTAGCAGTGCAGGATTATCCACATGGCAAAAGTATCAATAGCCATCATGGGCATCGTACTATTGAGAATATTTTTATAGCGTCTTACAAATCGATGTAACTGCATGCACGAATAAGAGTGACGTCAAAGTAACATTCTAAGTCATAGTAAGAGACCGCGAGAGATCATAACAATTCGTCTCTTTCACTCCATGGGACGATAAATCAGAGAACTGTTAACTGTTTATAAATCAACTAACACTCCGCTAGTTTTTTTGAAGTTATATTTCTTTTAGCGCGTTAAGGGATAGTGATGAGAGTAAATCTTTACGATGCGCGCACACAGTAACGAAAAACCGACACCCTGGAGTTAGCAATATACAACATTTCAATTTTGTTAAAAAAGTTACCTTTTTTTATTAAAAAAGTTAATAAGACTTTGAATACCTTTTCCCTATTGTTAGTGTAGTTTTTCCACAAACATAGAATAAGGCGAAAGATGAAATTTAAAAAAAAAAGAGATTTTCCTCTTGTTACGCCAAAGAAGTATAACTTCTAACGCGTGTACATATATTTTTCTTTAAAGCAAGGTTAAAACCTGAATACTCGAAACCATAACAAATCAATTATATTATTATAGGCTTCTGAATGGAATTTGCTACATACCATGTGCTAGCTTAATCCAGCGCTGATTCATTATTCTAGGTAGGTCCTGATGTTACAGCCGACTTGAGGTATCATGAGGTATCTCCAGCAAGGTACATCACTCACAAAATATGTTAAAAAACATCATGGACATCTACATTATTGTTGTCATACAGATGTGTAGCCCTCCTTTCCTCCTCCCTTCCAGTGGGCACTACTACTCACAGACGGCTCGAGGCGCGACAGCATGGCTTCTACTTTAGAGACTTCCCGCCAATCTGGCCCAATTCATATGCAATGCAGCATGGCACTACCCCTTAACTAATTAAACGTCAGATACGTAAACTGTTTAATTAGACATACTTATGTTGTCTAAGACTTAGTAAAATATTAACAATCTTTCAACACTCATATATTCTGTTTGTTCTCCTCACCGTGTATATAAATAACATAAAATTCATCTCTGTATATAAATAATCTACGAATATATTATATTACTTCTCACTTAACCCGGGAAGAAAATCCGAAGACCGTAGAAATAAGCCTTGATCCCGAGGATAATGCGGGCTTGTGCGTGCGTAAGACGCGACAGTAACGTAAGGGGTTTTTTGTAAGCGCCCTCTGTCGTTAATTATACAAGTTATGTGTCTACAGGATGTTGCGAATGGTTAATTGTTTAATACTTACCAATCTACTCTTGAAGAAGAATCGATTTATTTTCGTTATATAATATACAGCTCCATGAGCAAGGTTTGGTGTGGCTTGTAGCGTTACAATGACAGAAAATAAATTAATTATTAGTGTGAAATAATACAAACGGAAGACAAGGAATAATGTATATAATTAAAGGTAACCTAATGATCACGGTGAAAGTGTAAAGAATAAACTATTACTAGTTTTCATTAATTTAATATAAACATAATTAATTTTGTCATTATTTATTTAGTTTTAAGTAGTTTTAATAATATCTAAATGACGCACAGTCAGAGTTAGTGCAAAGCTGTCTTGCAGCTGAATAGGGTCATATGATGTCTCCGGGCGTCAGTAGCAGTAGAAAGGGCTAGAGGTGAGAGGTACCTGTACAGGAACCTCTATTCTCACACGTGCCGCACATGTACCACCGTGACTTCATGCGGTTTGAAAGTAGTCGGTGGTGTATTGTCGAGCGGGAGGAATGGAGGCAATGCATCTTCAAAGACTTTGCGGATGTCTCTGGGCGTCGGTAGCAGTAGAATAGGCTGTGAGTACTCGTTTGTCCTCGTATTGTATATCGTTATGCTATTTAGGCAAATTATCTACACATAATATAAAGTCTTTCTAAGCAATTGGACTTCTCCCAGCTACAGTTTCTCATATTGGCCGCTGGTAAGTCTTTGCAATCTTGTACCACATAATATTTTTCGGTATTTCTTCCATTTAGCCTATTTGACTATTTAATCTATAATTCCCTGGTTCAGAATGGTTTGAATACTATGCTAGATTCTGCCATCAGATGGTCATAAGTAAGGGCTGGAACCCGGCCCAAAAAATAAATCACGAGCCAAGCGGGTTAAAAAGCCATATTTGAAAGGATATCAACAACTGAATAATTTAAAAACGTTCTATTGAAGAAGAGCTGTACGAAGACAATCCTTTTGTTAGAAACTTTCTCACGGATTGACCGCTGCCCGGTGCTGGACAGTACATGAAACCTGTTCTGAACCTGTTTCTCTCTTGGAGCACCGGTTTTGTTTCTCATCCTGTTACCCTAATTTTTGCCTCTTTCCTTTTTTTTACAATAAACGAATATTTTAATGTTAAAGTTTGGTTATTTGCTTCTTTGAAGGCACGGATCTCATCTTAAGGTTCACTGCCCCTTCTAGCGCTGGGCGGATCTAACGTGAAGATGTGTAGTTGTTTTTCTTTGAAGTTACCAATCACGTGATCTGTATGCTGAAATCGCAACATTTTATTTGCATTTGATAACGTCATTAAATAATAAAAATTAAAATTATAATTATTATAAATAATTAAAAAACGAATAAAGCAAAATCCTGACTCCGCACTATTATTAGAAGAATCCCAGTAACACTTTGATCCGACCCAGGACTCGAACCCAGGACCTCACGACTGTTGTTGAACATGCTTACCACTAGACTACGAGGCTGGCTCAATTAATAATAATATAATGATATAATAGGACATTCAACAGAATTATTAGTCCATAGTAGTAATGAGGTAAGCAAAAGAAAAAGTAATAGCTAAAGTTTTTTTTTTTGTTTCAAAACATTTCATACAAAAAAGTTATTTAAATATAGGACGGTGGATGACCGGTAGTACATTAGCCATCTATCGAATTTGGACGAAACATGACGCATTTGTAGATTGTACAACAAGCACAACACTTCCCAGATATTTTACCGAATATGGCAAAGAAATTTACAAAAACATTAAAATTATAAATTCATGGTAATGATGATTCAATGTTATCATTAATAAAAAATTAAATTTGTGACAAAACAATGTCTGTCGGCACAGCTAGTTGTCAATCAATCATTTCTGCATTAAAACGTTTTAGAAAAGAAGTTTCAGGAAGAGGAAGTGCCATGCATAGTGCATGACAATACATTTTCCTATGCAACAGAATTGGGCCGGCACGACTGGGGAGGTACCTAGCGCTCACATAATACCGCCGTAAAGTGACATCTTCAGTGTCGCGTTTCCTGCGGTTTTTGAGTAGTCGGTGGCCAATTGTGGGGCGGGAAAAGAGGGCAACGCATCGGCTTAGTAGTTAATTGGATGTTCATGGGCACCGGTAGCCGTAAAAAGGCTCCGATTGCTGGTTTCCCCCTATTCTATAAAAAAAGAAAATGTTATATAGCCTACGCTCATCACAAATAATGTAGGATTCTAATGGTAAAAGAATTTTTTAATTCGATCCAGAAGTTTCTCAGCCTATTCAATGCAAATAAACAAACAAACAGTCAAATGTTTCCTCTTTTTAATATGAGTATAGACATAGATATGGTTCAATACAGCAAAATTTTCTTTTTATTTTCCCGCGTACGAAGTTATACCTAAGTCTTATTAAATTTAAACTACAATTCTATATCATATATTATTATTACATAACTTTAAGATAGCACTACAGCTCACACCCTGTGTATCTCAAGTTGTTCAAAGAAAACGTAGGCAGGGTTCCTTGGCAATTTATCACAGGGCTCGTATATTAGAGCGAAGGAGGCGCCCGGGAGTAGGAGGGCAGCCTCCTCCCCCTTGTGCGATTGATTTTTACTTTTTAGTATATAACATGTCACTACGCTTTCACGTACTCTATAGGTAATGAATGTTCTATACATTCGAGTATAAACTGTTGTTACAGTCAAATTGGACCGCCCTGCAATACCACAAAATTATAGCTATGCTGTCGCGTTTCGTGCGGATCATTATCAGGCGTTAATTAGCCGTGATTAGTACACGATTTCTTCCAAATAGTGTGCAGGTGAAACTGCGGGGAATAACTGTTTTGTTATGCTTTTATAAAGGCAATATGACAAGAAGCTCCACAGAAAAACTCCCCCACTTTGATTATACCTACACATTTTAGATTGTCGCCGGGTTATTGGTGGTGTAAGTAGGCTACTATTGTACCTATTTGTAGCAGAAGGGACAGATGAGTAGTCGGGTCACTTACTGCAGCCCTATATAGCTACATGCGCCTCTTCTTTCCTTTTAGTATACAGTACTATTTACTAGATAACCGGGCCACTCGCTCCTGTCGTAACAAAAGTGTCGCGACTATCAATGAAAATTAAACATTTCACAATTTCATTAAAATTAGACCAATACTCACTGAGATTAGAAGGGATAATTTTATAACAAGATTATTAGCTACTGCAAGTTGCGCCTAAGATGAGAATTATCCGTAATTATCACTTGAGTGCTTGTACTAATTTTTCCGGCTCCACCTTATTTTTAATTGTTAACTAAATTTGAGCTGACGACGTCGCGAAGTAGTATTTATTAAAATAGTTTTACTTATTGATTAACTGTGTTAATTTTTGTCTATTTCAAGTATAAATTTACTATTTATTTTTATAGAATATATATCAGGGCAAACGAGAAATCCGATCCTTTTTTACTACTACCGACACCCATGAACATCCACACAATCAGTATGCCGAGGCGTTATCCTCCCCCCCTAATGGGCCAGCTGCTACTCATAAACCGCGACAATGATGCGATACTGAGGATGTCGCTTTAGGGCGGTATTATATGATCGAGAGGTACCTCCCCGGTCGTGCCGGCCCAATTACGTTGCATTGGAAGATGTACCATACATGCCGTGTACCATGCATGACTCTTCCTAAAATTAGAATAATAAGAATTCGCATGTTTATAACATTGCATTGCATTCTTTGCATTTCAAATGTCTGCTAAGCCAAAGAACGCAAGAGTCTTCTTTTTTAAATGATGATATAAATACAAGTCACCGCTAGAACCGTCTAGTGGAATCGAAATTTGTGATTTATCTGATATTTATGTTCGTAATAGGCTAGTCGTGAATATAATTTGACCGATGAAACACGCCCCAGTTTCTTTAGAATATTTCTATTTTTTTATTGTGTATAAAGTATAAGAGTTAGTATGTACGACTACACACCCTTGTTCTACCAGCCCCCTAGCGCACCATAGATAACAAAGGCACATCATAAATATTTAGACTGTCAATACATATATAGAGCGAACTTATCTGCTAGATGTTATATAAACGCCTCGGGGCTCGGAGACGGGCAGGCTTTAGGAGTGACGACACTGGGCGAACAAAACGCTGCTCAGGTAACCGTGTCAGCTCCAACACGCGCCTAGAGTTTACTCCTTTAGGACGAACATGACTCTGGCGTAAAAGAGGGGGAGACAATTTGCACGGTATAACTTTATTCTCAGCACTACATGTCACAAGATTTTACTTTAATTTTTCTTTATAGCATAAGGGGGAAAACATCCATGGACATTCGCGTGATTGTTATGCAGATGCGTTGCCCTCCTTTCCTCCCCCCTCCAATGGGCCACCGACTATTCACAAACTGCACGAAATACGACAGGGACGCAGTCACTTTACGCCGGTATAAGTGAGCGAGAAGTACTTCCCCGGTCGTGCATATTTTTTCATACCGCGAGCCTTATCTATATCGTTCCCTAAGGAGTATACTCATCGATCAATCTCTTTCTTTTTCGCTCCAAGGCATTACTTTCATCTGACTTGCATACATCTTCACGACTGGATGTGTCGTCATTGGAAACATGTCATGCGCGCATGTCTTGGTATATGATATCCATCCACCTCATTCTTGGTGTTCTGGGCCCGATAATGGTACATAGTATATTGATCTCTCCATACAGATCCATCATTCCCAAAGTAATAAGTGGGTCCTCTTACAAAGGAGTCAGGTATACTCTAAAAAAATAAAAAAAATAAAAATAATTAAACTTAATCTTGGTTCCATTTTGTTTAAAAACCATTGTTGTAGAAATGTATAGCCAAAGTCTAATAACTAATAAATCAATAATAAATAAATGTAAGAACTACTTGAAATTTCGTATTAACTTTAAAAATGTTAACAAACATTTGATTATTGTTATAGGTCAATCCTGAAATTATAGTAGGGGACGTCAATAAAAAAAATCATTTTCAGCTATAAAAAAATCCTACTTTAAAAGTAGGACTTTTCAAGGGTTTTTGGTCAAAAAGTATTGTTTTTTTTTTGTTAATTTTGTAACAGAACAACAGTTTATTTTCTACTTCAACAAGAATTTCAGCTGCAACGATGTTCAGTCCATATGCCCTAGTGTGCGCCCCGGGTATCCTCGTAATGAGCTTCGGGCCAACTTTCTGCAGAGCCGCGAAAGTAGCACGGAAAACTTTAACAGCGTCTTCGTATTACGGCGCGCCTCATGCCTATTGATACTTGAATATTTTCTTTTACCGACATATAAAACTAGTTTCTACCTTATTTATGTTCGCGGAAGACGGAGAGTGGGACGGCCTCCTGCCCGATGAACTGATGACTTGGTTAAGGTGGCCGGGAGGCGCTCGATGTAAGTGGTTCGTGACCGTAACCTGTGGCACACTGTGGGGGAGGTCTACGTCCAGCAGTGGACGTCGTCCGGCTGTTGATGATGATGATGATTATGTTCACGTAGAATGTTAAGCATATGCCTGATGTTTTAAAGAACATATGAATAAGAGAATTAGATTATAAATAGATAAGGACAATCCTTAAAACGGATTCGATTCGATATCGTTATAATGTGAGTTCAATATTTAAGTATTGAACTTAACATTTCAGTATACATATTATATGAACTGAAGTTATGTGTCTATGACGAATGCACTATGGTTGCAAAATATTTTAATTTGTTCTCTTCAACTAAGATATATATTGATTTTATTTTGAAGTACACATAAAATGATTCATTTATATAATGATTAATAGATAAAAATTTATAAATTATATAAGATAAGACAAAATTTATCTTTATTATTATTTAGTAGGCAGCGGCACTCGAAATCATAGTCACTATCAACGCCCATAAACATCCAACACCAACATGACATGCTATAAAATCGCCTTAACCACGCTGCGAGTGGATATTGTGCGAGCCGCCCCTACACGGCAACCTCATTTGTCTTTAATACAGCACCAAGGATACTACATACATATATCCCATATCTTAAATAAAAAAGGTGCTAAAAAGATGTAATTTAAATAACCGATTTACCTGTGAATTAATCCCTCATGCTACTGACTGATTTGTATAAAAATGAACCAGATAATTCTGAAAAATACTAACATTCGGTACGTACATTGACAATGAATTGAACAGGGTGTTATCTTGTATCACGGTCTGGTAGCAAACCGGTCTAACCCTGTGGGGTTCTCACGCGATGACCAATGTCCGATGTCTTGGGTCATTTTGACCATTGTATTCCCAAAACCTGTTCTCATCAATAATTTCTTGAAATACCGGTTTACTTTCTCATGATTTACCTAACCCTTCTTATGGGACAATGTTATAATGATTTGTCATCAATTTGATCTATATCTTGAATCTATGACCATGAGTCCATTATATTTTTCAAACTTCAACTCAGTGTTTTAAATTGGAAACTTTTAGATTTAACCGACCATAAAAAAGTCTTTTAAGATTTGTTCTCTTTTCGCTGTAAGATATTTATGTTACATGTTTCACTTGCATATCAAGTTAGCGCTCTGCTGAATCGGTATCGAATTGATAAAATTTATCAATTTATTATTTTTCATAACCAATTTCAATGCAATAATATCTATTTAATAGAAAAATCATCCATCCATACTTACAAACTATCATTATTATCAGCCGGACGATGTCCACTGCTGGACATTGGTCGCCGCCATAGAGCGCCATGGGTCCCGGTCACGATCCACTTCAAACTTTCACGTTTATATCATTAGTAGGATTTAAGGATCTTAAACTCGTTTTTTTTATTTCAATTTCTGATCGTTTCTCCTCATCGTTCCTCTTATGTGAAGAGGGGGCTTAAAGATCAAGAGGAGGAATCGCTCTCGGTACCCCTTTTATAAGAAGAGGGGACCTAAAAGCAACATGAGGTGGCGCTTTTGCGCACGGGGCAAGGGGCGAGGATGGGAGCCTCACCCCATTGCACTGTCCCAAAGTCAGTGGGGTTATCTTGTAGTACCATCTGTAGAGTAGGAGTAGGTCCGCTAGGGCCGTCTAGCCGTCGAGTGCCCTGAAGATTTGTTGTTCCGCGGCACCTCACCAAGAGCGGCACTGATGGCAAGGGCCGGTGAAGGCGCGTAAATGCGAAACACATTTACGCGCCTTCATCGCCCTTACGCGCCCGCGTCAACATAAAAAAAATGGTTACATCACAGTGGTTACAAGTGCTTGTAAGCTTGAATAGATTATAGTTATATGTATTCCAAAGGTATTTATTATTGGGTATAAATTACATAACCAAGTATCAAAATCACGCGACGTCAGTATTTTGGGTCTGAGATAAATTTCGGAGCGTCAGTGAAATTTTAATAACTAATTTTCTTGTAGGACTCGCGCCCGCGGCGGATCCGACGCACACGAAGTATGCGCCACAACTTCATTGTGTACACTCATCCGCACAAACTTCAGCCTTGCTTCTGTGTTGGTCGGTTGTTCGTTGTGCGCCTGACTGTACTATGAGATATGTGTTCATCGAGTGCTTATCCCCACACCTGTATATGTATAAATCTTGATGCATAGTTATATCACTGACTTGCAGCTGAATTGACCATAACCTAGAAGGTGTAGTTTTCGCTAGAAGGAAACTTTTGCATTAAATGTACATGTGACTGTACCTATGTACGAGGTAGTACCAACCACTAGCCATAAGAAGTGGATCCATCACCGTACTGCAGCTAAATTAGCCCGGAATGTCCAAGTGAGTTAAATGATATTCAGGTGTTCAGCGTCACGTGTTATTTGACATATACGCATTTAGCGCTGCAACTTCACCATGTATGCTCACTAGGACAAACTTCAGTCTTATGCATTAATTCTACGCCTGAATATTTGTAAGTAATTTTGTGTAGTGTTGTGTAGCGGCAGTGAGCTGATGATACGCTCAGCAGAACAGGGTCAGCAAAGTTCTAGTGCCGTGGCCACGTTTCACACCGGAATGTTAGAATGTTGGTCGAAAAAGCAGTGACAACCAGGTTTCTTATATCGAGTGTTTTGTGCGTAGCACTTGGAGGTTAGGAGGAGGAAAGGAAACGCATCTGCATGACAAATGTTCTGATGTCTATAGACGTCGATAATAGTCAAGAGGAGCCAATTGCTCGTTCGCTTGTCGATAGTAGAAAAATAGAACTATCCCGCTTGACAGGAGAACAGCCGTCTGGGTCGAGGCTGGTGTCGACCAATCTAAAAAGCAGACGATAAAGAGAGAGAAAATAAACTACTATTTCTACATTTTAAATTAATTGTTCCTCTGTCATTAAAAGTTGTTAGATTCTTAGGCTACAGAGACTTACGTTATTATTGATATAAAAATATAAAATATTACCTTAAATAGAGATAAGGTATGCAGACCAAACCATATCTATAAGAAACCGTCGTTGGCGCCTTACCGGATATACGGTGATATAAAAAAACTATCTGCGGTTTACTATCTAAATTAGTGAATCTGGATAGTGAACCTCAGATAGTTTTTTTAGGGGGCACTCCCCCTCCAAAATTTGTAACAATATCCTTATCAATGTGAAGAAATAAAATACATATTCTAACTCTATACGAATAAAAACAGACTGGCAAAATTAGCCGCCTGCTGAACATCGACGTACCTACTGATAAATTTAATAAAACATAATTTCCCCTTTTTCATTTTTTGTGTAGTTTTTGAAAGTCATTGTTTGAATATACGTGTCTTAATTTTACGCGAATGTTACCCACTGCTTTGACGGATTTTATCGCGGTTTATTTGTTAGTTTAAATGGCCCGACGTTTTAGATAGCCCGAAGCTTTTCGGCAACCATGATCACGGGAGGACTGAGGTAAACTGATGTCATAAGTTATTAAAAGTACCCGAAGAATTGGAATTATTTAGTTATCCCAATTAACGCAAAAAGTACTTGCTATATCTTGCTATCCTGAGGTGTTATGTTTCGTTTTTGATTTGATTATATTTACCACTGATCGTTGTTTGAAATTGTAGAAATAAAAAATAAGGGACGGATAATTTCAGTGAGTACACCAGGGTCCGTCTAAACCCCCATCTCTCTCACTTTCTTGACGTTTAGTTGGTTGTCATCAAATATCTTTTAGTTTTCTTTTTTGCCGACATGAAACTTGTGATGATGAAGCGAAGAAAATACACCTTCATCGGAATCATATAAAGCAGTTGTGGTCATGGATTTCGTATTACATCTAAAGTATGAGAAGTAGTAATTATGTACTTTAATAGAATATATATAATCAGTGGCATATCTTAGACTTACGGCAGTGATATGATATCTCAAATAGACAAAGTCGTGGGTTTCAGCATGTACGGAGCTATTGATAAGAACAGTTCACGTTATATCGTACAAAATGTTTACCTTTATCATTGAAATTTATTCAAATCACACGGTTCCTAAGAATAAATGCAAGACGGGGGCTCAGGTTATACTGGTGGTTGTTAAAATTACCCAAAGGCACGGAAGACGCGCGGGGAGGGGTGAGTGTGAAAATTACACAAGAAAATTTCTCTATTCAGCATCTTTGTGTTTTCCTTCAAGATGGCGCGCGGCGAAACGCTTTCCGTGCAGAACGACGTATGTGAACATTCGACTGTATATTTCATTTACGGAAATAAACAGCGTTTTCTCGCAACTTAGTAGTAATGGAATAAAAATGGAAATATCTAAGGTTCTAACCAGTATGTTATTCTGAAATATATATAGGCACATTCCTTGAAGAGGATTGTGTTAAAATTAAACCCGGTCAATGCATAACTTGTCATGTCACTGAAGCGTACTCGTTTGCAGGGTGCAGTTTGCATCTTATAAAAAAATCCCAGTCAATCTAGGAAATCCCTTTGAGAGGTTCTCAATTCTTGTCATCACGGTCTTATATCCAGAATTATATAAAAAATATGTATTTCCGATACGCGATTATACTTTACTCGGATGAACGTATAGGGTGCGAAAGAGACAAGCGGCATGAGTGCGCTATAGGTGCGTTACGCTGGTGTTGACGTTGATCCACTATCGTTCACACAGTTTAAAACCATCATCAACAGCCGGACGTCGTCCACTGCTGGACATGCACCTCCCTCATAGAGCGACATAGGTCACGGTATACTGTAAATTATATTTCTAATCATTTATTATGCAGTAAATATTAAGAAGAAAATGGTATATGTCACGAAGTTCGAGTAGCGTCCTTCTATTTGTGCGGTGCAGCAGGAAGTCTGTACAATGGCTGTGCTCGGCGCCGCTTCTTTGATCATCATTTTAATTAACGCTCGTCTCCGTAACAATTATCTACCGCACAACGGGACGTGGTCATCTACACGCGATCACGTAATAACCTGGTGATCACATGATGGTAAGGTTACTGCAATAACTTCCGCATAATTATATCTGCATCTGTAAAATAATTATTTAAGAGAAGCGTATAGAGTTTTAGAGTTGCCTTAAAGAGGATTTAGAGCGCGTGTTATGAAAGAAATATGTGAAGTAAAATCGTTTAAAGATATATGCCTTAATGCTTTTACTATCGTTGAAAGGTAACCGGTCTTTAATATAACAGAAAAATGTTTAATTTCAAAAATAACGGTTAACTGAATAGAGACAATTTAAAATTGGTAACCTAGTGTTTTCAATTTTAAATTTTGGAAATAAAATTTAAAGTTGGAAACACTAGGTTCCCAATTCCAGAATCCAAGAAATAACATAACTTTCTATTTTTCAAATTAAACTATTCATTGAATAGACTACAATTCAAAATTGGAAAAGCTGGTTTTGAAATAAAAACGAACCAAAAGGGGAATCGTTTGAACTGTTAGAACCAGTTGGACACGTGGCTGTCTGCTACGATTTAATAACCAACTAGTTCTTAAACTCGTTTCATTTGAATTTGGATTTAAACTTTATTGTATTCACTGAATTATTCACCAAAATTGTTCGTTATTAGTAGTAACCGCTCCCGCTTCATTATGTGCACTTACTTAATCAACTATTCGTTTTCTTCGACTCTCGATGAATATGAATAATAATAATATGATACGGTATATAACAGCAATAATAAGAAATACGCTAAACTTTGTTCATTGTGAGGGCCTAAGTAACGTTTGAAAGCGCTAATCTTGGGAATTGTTGGTCCAATTAAGTAAAATATTTCCGTGTTCTGTGCTATGTGTATTGTGCCATTTACCGAGGAATATTTTATGTCATAATACCGAAATAAAACTGAAACCGCGACACGCAGGAAGTGTTAATAGATAAGGTCAAATAGTACTTGATGATGGTGTCAATAGATCTATAGCCACGTTAAGTTAAAATCAGAGATGAATATAAAAATATTTAGATGTACCTACTTACGTATATAGATCATATCTCTGAGTTATTAATAAGATGGATATATCTAGACTTCGCGTACCTAATATAAAATAATATAAAAATGTAAAATACAAGGTAAATTATACTTTAAAGTAATAGCATTAAATGCGAATATAAATTATACGTCACAAGTCTTATCGACGGTAGCGCGCGTCAAATTTAAATTTCTCCAACGTCACGTCTTAGATCTTTTATCGCTGAAAACGTCACACCATTTTAATTATTGTAGGAACGGCATAAAAGCAAGTTATCGCTAAGGCGGGGGTGGGGCGGTCCTCCCTACTGGGGAGGCAAGAAGCAGAGATTTTATAGCCCAGTACCGTCGCAACGCTTTTAATGGCTTATTTGCCCGGCCTTTGTCAGGGGGTGGGCACCCTCTTTTGTATTGCCAATTTTATTTCGAAGAATGATAACGGCTTCGATAAAATATCTCGCTTTTGGAATTCTAAGAATATTTTAGTAGACTCATCATGGTCCGCTTTTTTACGCGAATTGAAATGAAGATGACTAAGAATTATTGAAATAAGGTCTTCGTTTTATATTGCGTAACTTACAAAACAAGCGGACAACTATAAGCTTCTCCAAAACGTTATTGTGAACATATTATTTGAATTATTATACTTATAACGCGGCACTATATTTACACTCCAGTGTTTCTAGAAAAAAAAAAAACATACCCACGCTTATCTTAGCATTTTTTTGTTCGCCAATCCCACATGGACCAACCCAAAATAGTCACTACTTATTTACCAGCGAACTTAGATCACTGTACTAAGTGACATAAACCAACGACAGATAACGAAGTGGGTGTTACAACGTAACAAAGATATAAACCAACGACAGATAACGAAGTGGGTGTTACAACGTAACAAAGATATAAACCAACGACAGATAACGAAGTGGGTGTTACAACGTAACAAAGATATAAGCCAGCGAAAGATATGCCTGTATTATAATTCGGAAAACTACCTGTCTGCCAATTAAAATCTTAGACTATAGATGGTTAGATCGGAATTGCAAAGCGATTGCCTTTATGACGTCATTTATCAAAGTTCGCATTAACCCACATTGGAAGTAGCTCGGGGTGAGCGACTTCCAGCTGATCGTCTATCTTGTCTATCCATCATCAACATCGTCGCCATCCATCTTTTTTGTCACTTATTACAGTAGATAACAAAATACGATTATTAGAATATTGTAATATAATTTTTAAATTGAATGAAATTTTTATTTTGAATTACTTTTAAAATTAAAAAATATACTAAGTTTGAAAATATATCCATATAATTTTCTTCATTCGGGGAAGTTTTCTGGAACACTTGTTAACTTGAACACAGTTCAATAGTGTTTTGAGAACTGTCCCATATAAAGCTGTCGTGCCACGTTACTGCCGAATTGTGTCGGCGCGAGCGAGGAGATAACTCTCGCTCAGGCCGTGGAACGCTGCCGTAAAGTGTCAGCTATAACGTCATGTTTCGGGCCGTTTGTGGCCTTCCTGCGGCCCATTGGGAGAGCCAAGGAGACAACATATTTGCATAACAATTGTGTGCATGTATATGTACCCGACAAAGGCTCCCACTGCTTGTTTATCCGTGTATACTACAAAAAATTACTGTATACGGTAAGGTTTGTCAAATGAATGTAAACAAAATAGTCTACGTACCGTTTTGCTTTAGCCTGTTGATGATGATGAAATAATCATCTGAGTTCTCAACGTGTCTCTCAGAAAGAACTAACAATAAAATAGAGCGAGAAGTTAATGAATAATGAAAACTACATTAGTAGTTATTTAAATAACTTGGATTACTAAAAGAAAAAAACGGGTTGAAATATTCAATCCTCTACAGATGCTTGTATAAACTTAATTTGTATGTAAATATCAAGCGTGATCGCCAAAACTTTAAGCTAAACGTAAGCGAAACGAGTAAATGTGTAATCTCAACTAAAATCAATACCTTTTTACCTCTACCCCCGAAAATTTTCTAACTACCCCCGCCCACCGCAATTTCAATAAACGACAAAGTATTATTTAATTTCCACCGTCTTTTCTCCATTGTAAGACGAGCGAGAGAAAAGATCTCTTCTTTTCTTTCGGTCTTAAGCGTCTTAGATGCGCCATATGAAAAAAGTGCGAGCGAGAGAAGGACGGCCGTATACGAAATTGTGCTATTCAGTTTTCTTAATGACGTCATATAGATTTATAGATGTATGGGAGCCGCCCCGGTGGAGGTGAAAAGTTTTGCAGGGGTTTTATAAATGCTTTAATATCATTTTCCTTTTGTAATGTTATTTTGTAAGCGTTTATGAAGAAATGAATTCAAATGTTTTATTCCTAGACATTGTGGTATGATAGACAATAATATCATAATGTAATGAATTACGTTTTTAATAAAATAGTATTTTAGTGGTAGAAAATGACCAGTCAGAGTGTCTTTTAAAACATTGTCAATATGTGATCTGTGTCATTTTGGTAGTATATAATATATGTCAATTTCCTGATTATTTTTATTGAGACAACGGTTATATGTATTTTTTCAGTATTAAAATACTACACTATAGCCTTAGAAGTATAATTTTCTAGTTTAAGTATGTTGTATAATATAATTATTTCGTTACATTTTTATATATACTAAACAAAGATCCAAAGCCAAAGACTATGTGTCCGTAGTTTCCAAGCTTAACAAGAAACGTTCATTAAAAAACAAAGCATTCTAAATTCAAATCCAACAACGTGAATAATAGATTAATCCAATTTATCGTAGAGACGATGTTATGTAGGTTTAAAATGTGATAGCGTGCTTCGAAATACGAAAAAGCCGTTGTAAATCGCATAATCTTGAGACGAGGCTCATGATGTATGGGTGGCACGTAGAGTTCAAATTAGCAGAACGCGCCATCTTGAACCATAGAGTAGAGAGGTGGGCTTTTTATCTGTAAATATCAAATATTAATAGGAAGTAAATCAATAGTTTTATTTCCAAAAGGTTTAATATTATTATTAAATAACAATAAAAATACCCATTATACTTGAAATTAGTGATTAGTATTTTTTTTCTGTGACTGCGGATAGCGTAGGCACATTGTTTTAAATTAGTTCATGAAAAATATCTTGAATATTACACACACATAGATGTTATAAAGATAATCAAAACATTATAACAACCATGATTGTCAATCCAAGGCCTAACCCAATACCAAAATAATGAATCTAAATATAACTAGGTACAGACTAAATTGATTTGAGTCTTCGGAAATCTGGCCACGTTATTACAAGACGATCTCTATCTTAAAAAGTATGAATTAGTGAAATATACATTAAAGCGAAATCAAGCGAGCACGAGCGGGGGAAATTATCATGTACAATAGGCGCATGAAGTGTGGGGCTACCCGTTTCTCCCGTAGTTTGTGAGCAGCCGATGACCCAGTGGGAGCAGTAGGTTGAAGGAGGTCAACTACATATGCGGGAATGTGGCCGTAATGGCTCCTATTGCCCATTTGTGATAGAAAAAAAGTGGCAGCAATCCATCCGCGGCGCTCGCAGTTTGTGAGTTTCCAAATGTCAAAAGATGTGGTAAAATACGGGCCACACTTCGAATGATTATAGACTTCATTAAATGAAAAAGAACTAAGATAACTAATTTGATCCATGCGGTAAGACTAATATGTTTTACTAAAAGTATAAATACAAGGAATATTTATTCTATGGTAGGTGGCAGCGGACGAGGGGGCAAATAGAGAAATCTTGGGCGGTGTAATCCAGCAATTACGCATTTTAATGGCGTTTCTCCCGTTTTAATATTCCGTTCCTTGTTTTACGGCTCACGGCTTAGCCCTACCCTCAGATATTAAGGTATTTATATAAATATTACATATCTTCAATGGATTTCGCCGTGCATACAAATTATTTTTATCCGTGGATGTTGATTCAATTTGGCTGGTTATATTTTGAAATTTGAATTGTTTTAAATTTTTGTGTGCTCGACTTTATATGATTTTTTAAAAAATGGAACTATTTTGATTTGCAAGTTTCTGAATGCGTCACTGATTGTCAAGCACAAACCGATCTGACATAATGAAAACCAATGTTAAATTTCATCTGTATATTATATTATAAAAAATATGGAGTATGTTCCAAAATTTATCGAGGGGATATAAATACCAATGTACTATGCAGGTAAAATATATTGTATATATCTTACCTACAGATGGAACTTCCTGGCAATAAGCTACTAACGGCGTCCACAAATATCCGCATCCCGAGAGCAAGGTGTGCTTTATCGTCTTTCGCTTTCACTTTGACCACCTAAATCTTACATAAGTTATATGATGGCATAGACATCATTTCAAAACAGTGGAAATGCGAAAAAAAATTACCTCCGCCGAAATTCGCCGCAATGCGACACTCAAATATAATGAAACTAAAAAACAAAATGAAACGGACAAAAAACATATGCGAAACAAAATGTAAAACGCTCATTAATTTTTACACGCCATAACTAGAAAACTAATTACAGACATGTCTCCAGAGCGACGTTATAAAATCCAGTGGAAAACCAAAGGTTGCCGGGAAACTAGAGTTTTCCCGGCACGAAAGACGGGCATTTATTAATACCAGTTCGCAAAGTTAAAATTAAACATGAAAAACGGACCACCCCAACGGGGGGGTTTCGCGAACTATATTAGGGATACTATTCGCTAGCACTTTTAAGGACACATTCCCGTTTATACATTTTGCCAATATGGGTATTCTATTGACAAAACGTCATTGGAACGAAGTTCCTTATCGTGCGTTCCGAAGGAGGCTGGACGGAAAAATCAGAGGACAAGTTGTGACGTAGTTTTAGGTATAGTGTAGTGCGCCGTGCGCCTTTTTCTACATACTAAATTATTTTTAAGAAAATATTACAAATGCTTTACTAAGTTGCTTATAAATCGAAAAGAACTTCGTTCCATCCGGGAGTCCCTTGACGCCTCTCATTTCTTTTGGTTTTTATTAGATAAACTTTACTTTAACTCTTAGTCAGGCTCATTCAGACTGGGAGACAGAAATAATAGAGCTCTATCTATATCATAACAATGAAATAAATTTGTAGTTTTAGTGAATTTGCTCAAGCAGACGTAGAGCTACTGCACACTCAAATCATAACAAAAATCCAAACAGTTCCTCAACAAAGTTAGGAATTATATCAACTTGATGTTAGTAAGGATTGCGAGTTTAGGTAATCTTAATCCATATATTAACAATATTTTGCAATCTGTTGACAATATTATTAAGAAAAACATAATAATAATTACCTAGTCTAGCCATAACTATTGTAACAAAGAATTTAATGCAATTATTCTTTAATGGCAAATAACATTTATTACTTTTACAGAGTGTCAGTTTAATACACAAATAAACAGTTGAAAATATGAAAATCTTATTCGTGTTGGCCTCCATTGGCTGCAATACAGTTCCCTTTGAGGCCAGTTATCGGTAGAAGCTCGCTCTCTGCCCAAGCGTAAATTCTTCACTGCCCATCGTATATAAATGATTTGTTGTCATTTATGTATGTTACATAATTTACGTGGGTGGTAGCTAGCAAATAGTTGGATACATCATACATAACGTTATGTATAATTTATCCAACATTATGTATTACTAGCGATCCGCCATGACGTCATCCATATATAACACGGACGGAATCAACTCATACGATATCGTTATATATATTGGTACAGTTCACCGTATAAAAGTAAAGTTTTATGGACTATTTTATAATATGTATAGGTATCATTTGCCATTAAAATCTGACAATAATTGTTCTGCTGAGTACATTTTTAAATGTTAAAAGTAACGCGTAGTCCCAAATTTTATTGAATATTTTTCTTTTTTGGCCACCCCAAGCATACTGTACTTTATTTCGTTGGGAATTTGTAAATTTATGCAAATTTCCCGTCTTGGTGGGGTGAAAAGTTATCCCGGAAGGTAGCAATGCTCAGTTCCACGTCTGTCGCGCCCGGTGACACCGAGTTTTAGATTATTTATGACATACTTATTAACTCGACTTGATCTCTTGTTGCCATCGCTATTATTATAAACATCGCTATGGTTTTCATAATCATTATCATCAGTACCGTTATTAACATTGTCAAAACTTTCATTATTATTATTACAATCAATATAGTCATCCAAACTATAATAACCATCGCCGTTTTCAACATTGTTATCATTGTTATCATCGTAATCTATTTTAATAGTATTAGAGGGATAACGAGCAGTCGCAAGCCCTTTAAGACGATGACGTAAATAGACATCTGCTAAAATGGATTGGAGACGTGTTTACTTCCTTCCCTGTTTCTTTCGTCGTGGCCCTATACAGGAGGACGAAAGCCCTACAGTTTTCACTTCGCAGTGTTATGATATGAGAAGCTGCTCTTACAAAAGGATGGACGATTGAATGACAGTCAATCAATTATTTTCTATTTCGCTATCAATTTTAGCATTTGACGACCGGCTGGTGCAGTCGTAACTTAGCTTAGGTAAGCCGTGCATCTTGCTGCAGAGGTCGTGGGTTCGAGTCTCTCCCAGATTTATCTATCTGTTTATGTTTATCTCTATGTCTATAATACAAATTTATAAAAACGTATTAAATATAATTCCATTTTCTAGTACCCGTAACACAAGTCCTTACTGTACTTAGCACAGGGCTCTGTATGTAAACTCTTAAGTTATAATAGGTATTATTTTTGTACCTAAATAATATGAACTATTGTGTCGTATGTTTAGTAGAATTATTTGTGCCAAGATCTTGATACATTACTACTTAATTATTTTTATTATAGAGATATTATTAAACTTAAGTCAAAATCAATAATAATCCGCATCGTTCGAATACTTTCAAAATAACTTACGTTCTCGTAACACGTGTCCTTACTGTACTACGCACAGGGCTTTGCTAATGTAGTGTGATAAGTCCATAGTTATTCTTCTTATTATTATTTTAACTACCTTTTTGTTTTATAATTGTGGCACATCGACGGGAATGGAATTCGACTCAATTCGTCAATAAGTGCTATATTTATAAATTCAATCAAGTGAAACACATTGAAAGTGATAATCGTATATTTCAAAGAAAACCCATTAAAAGTTAATCACAAGCTCCTACGTGGAGCAGCGTGAGACACAAGATCGATGTTGACGAAAATTTAATTGAGATTAGATTCAATACTACATGCAACTTAATTCTAAGTCTTGTTGTTATGCTGTAGTCTTATTTGACACTAGCATATGCGTGGGTCGGTTTCGAACATGGTTCGAGCCTTGTCGTGACGGTGGGGCTCAGTAGCCTGGAGTGAACCGAGACACCTCGGGTGGAGCCAATTGAACCGAAGGGGCTGCTCTTCATAGCCCTCTTATATTAAGAGGGAGCAAAAGAGCAGAGCATTTGCGCACGGGGTACGAAGCGAGGATGGGAATCTCACCTCATTGCACTGTCCTAAGGTTGGCGAGGTTCTCTTGTAGTGCAGGATGACTCCTCTGTGGAAGTAGTGTCGGTCCCTTATGGGGTTGACTAGCCGTCGATGTGCCCTGATGATTTACAGATCCAAAGCACCTCACCAAAAATCTCTAATGGTTCAGTAGGTATTCGACACTATAACGTGCCGCGAGCAACATACATCACTAAAACCCACCAAAGATCGGTGATCGGGAATCACAGACACCAAAAAAAGGTGTAGGTCGGGCTGCTGGATCCTGCCCCTGTCTCCTAGCCATTACACGCTCTGGCTCTTAGCCGTGACATATCCAGGAGAGGATGCGCGCGAGCTAATGATGTGCCGACGGAAGTATTCTTCCTGTGGTACAGGATTCAGACTAATGCAATAATAACTCGGCCCCTCACAATATATACCCAGTCTAGTAATATTCACGTAAATCATTCATCAATATTCGCCGCAGTGAAACAAAGATCGGCACGAAAACTGGATATACAAGTGTAAACTTGTTGTGACGTGTCAAGGATAAGACAAGCACCGACAGTCATGCCTGAAAACGTTAAGTTTGATATCGATTTTCAAGGTGCACATTTAAATGCTGTTTATTTTCTATGCCAGCTTGTTTACGAACAACCGTACTGGGCCAGCGCTTTGGTAAAGTATAACCATCACTTTTCCCACGATCGGCTACTGGATACCTATAAATGCTGCGAAACACGACAGCATAGCTGTCACACCACAGTTTTCATTCATATGAACGAAGCACGAACGAAGGCACCATCCTTGTCCGCGCCAGTACATTTCAGCTGCTGCTTACTCTTACTAAAACCTGGTAACGTTTATCGTTCAACATACTCGAGTACCCTTGCGGCTGTCCCTTTTTAAAGTCCCTTATGGACTGACGAGTAGTCAAGGCATTTGAATTACCACGCTGACGTATAGCCCGTCTTCCTCCCTC
>JAFELO010000188.1:232278-320772 GCA_017140195.1 Eumaeus atala | reverse complement strand
TATATATATATATATATAACATTGTAATGATTGATCACTGAATAAATGCTTGTTCTATTCTATTCAATCGGAAATTCGGAAGTGTCTTCACACGCCAGGCGCATTTGAAGTTGTTGTTGTAAATGAGATTGTCATTTACAACAACAACTGACAAGCAGTGATGATGACCATGGTCCAGTAATTAATCCAAAAATGAAATCCCCAGCGAGTTGTACATAATACATCTGCACATCGGCTCCTACATCGAGTCGACGGTAAGTTTTAATAGAAATTTAAATTAGCCGACGAGCGAGGCACGACTTGAGGAGATCCGTCTGCACTGTGTAATGTTTCTTGCTTTATGCTTGGCACTGCAGCTTAGTCGGTAAGTCGACTAGCAATAGACAATTTGATGATAATGTTTTTATTAAATTAATTAATCTAAAAATGATTAAACATCATTATTAGGAAGAGGTAGTGTCATGTTACATAGAACGAGGTAGTGACATGCATGGCGCATGACACTACGTCCTCCTTGCAACGGAATTGGGCACGACCGGGGAGGTACCTCTCGCTCACATAATACCGTAAAGTAAAATCTTCAGAGGCGTGTTTCGTGCGGTTTGCGAGGGTTTGCCGGTGGTCCATTGGGGCGAAGGAGGGCAAAGCATCGGCATAGTAGTTATGTGGATGTCCATGGGCTTCGGTAGTCGTAAAAAGGCTCCGATTGCCCACCTATTCTATGGAAAGAAAAATAAATGAGCCAGAATATCATATAAGTTATAGGTACACTAAGATTTTCTCGTGGTTTTGTCTATAACCCACGCGACGCACCAACATAAAAAATAAAGGTTGATGATAATGGTTACGTATGTGGAAATTTATGCTTTTTATGAGATAGGGGGCAAAGAAGTAGGTAGGTAGTTTCTACCGCCGCACATAGACTAGGCGTCTTACAGACGCGTTGCCGGCCTTTAAGGGATAGGTATGCTTATTTTCTGGAAGACGTCTAAGTCATATCGGATCGGAAATACGGAGGTAAGTTATAAGGGTAATTAAAGTAGTGACATATCCGCTTATCTCCAATCACTAGAGTGTTCTAAAATAAAAACGACATATAAATACATATGTAAATATTAAAAAACGTATGTCAGTAGGCACTCATAAAATATTTTTTTCATAATGATTTGCTAAATTTTACAGTTTTTTCTACTATACGAAGGCACTAAGCCTCTTAATGCTTATAAATAAATTATAAATGTATTTAAAAAAGGGTGTTCTTAATTCGAAGAGCGATTCCTGAATGCAAACAGTAAAATAAAATATTTTGAAATTATGAACAATATTAAGATAAATTTTTGCTTTTCCTTTAAAATGTGATTCTATTTTCAAATTGGCAGTATTCACAATTCACGAGTTCTCATCGTCAAAGGCGTTGTTTGAGACGCAGACAAGTTTTGATAGAATTTTCAATTACCTGCCTTTATTTCAAGACGGCGCTCCTCTTGTACGTGTTAAGAAGTTTTTAATTAACATTAGAATAGATTCTCTACGTTTCATTATACGCTAAAATAAAGCTGAATAGGTGTTAATGTATCATCATCAAAAGGCATCCTTCAAAAAAAGTCATCCAAAGTCATTCAAAGTCATCCTTTGTCACAGGCGGACAGGCCTCTTTCAACAAAAGCTAAGATAGCCATCACTACCTTTCGCACCTGTATACTCATCTTATACATAAATATATCTAAATAACGATTTTATTTAAATTTGTCTAAATAGTTGGTTATTTCTATTGGAAATATATATTTAATCAATGTGTTTAACGCTAACCGGTTGGTTAGCTACACCGTTAGTTAGTTAACTAGCTACACCGTTAACCGACTTGCAGCTTGTCCTGCGTAGCTAACTATAGAGAAGACTACAGCGGCCATCAATATAAAGAGCGCACAGAGTTCATCTCCATCACTTATTAACTTATTGAGATGTAGCGGCAGAGAGAAATCTGTAGAGGACCAACAGCTTCACACGGCACGGCGAGGCAAGGAGGCATAACACCGGAACCTTCCAAACGTCGTACTGTGAATGAAGGCGGTATACCCATATTACTTTTGTTCTACCCTGGACTCGCAACCAGAACTTTGTGTTATATGATTATCACGACGATTTCATTACCAGTATCAGCCGTTATCGGTCCACTTCTGGACATAGGCCTCTTTCAATTAATGGCAAGACGACCGATCTCCTGCTACTCTCCTACGACAAATGACGATTGTATCTTGACAGTCATTACAAACGAAAGAGGACCGAGCGAGTCTAATTTTAAACTTGCGCGATCCGTCTTCGGCTCGTAGCTCATTTCTGCCCCCTCACCCCTCCTGTTCCACGCCTGAGGGGGCAGAGGGAGGGGCGACAGCCCCTTTTCCTCCCACTCGCGAAACTTTGACGTTTCCGCGTAGCAGAACTAACTCCACAGAACGGCGTGCGGTCGGCGCGAGCTTTAATCAATTTTTGCAACTTCATTTTACGTTTTACTAATTAATTTTAACAGAAACTTGCAGATAAAAAAGAATTTGATTTATGATGAATGCCATTCGCAGGAGCTCCGTTGTCTTGACGATCATTCTAAGAGGCATATGGTCAGCTGTGAGCCCATATTATCTGTGTGCCACGGATGGTCCTACCTAAAATTCACCCCAAGAACACAATTCATTCCTTCGGGATAGAAGTACTATAATTTTGATATATTCGTTCAGTACGGAGGTTTTGTCTAATTACACAAGTAAATCTTGAGAACAATAATTAAAAAAATTTTGAACAGTATAATATTTAGAAGTAAAAAAATGGTGAAGTCGCATTAAAATACGTCTGGTAGATTTGACAACAAACAAACCTGTAGAAAGCGGGAGGGGCTTTAATTGTACGTTATTTACTTATGCAATACTTGGATAGACCAAGTAACAGGAACTTAAACCTAATAGAAAATAAAAATCCTTTAAAACTTGTATGTCTTTAAAGAATTTTTACGCCCAGCATTGCCGCTGCTGACAAACCTGAAACTAACTGGCCCGTTGAAAGGGGAAGGGGGAGTATGGCAACGTTTATGCTTAATGATTATGCGGATGTCTATGGGCTTGTTAGTCACCAAAAGTTTTCGGCTTATTGCTTACCACCTTATACTAAGGAAATATTAAAATGCCAAAGTTTTGTAGGGGCTGGATAGAAGAATGATTGATTATAATGATATACTAATCTCCGAAAAACAAGATTATGCAAAAATTACTAACAGTGCTTAACAACATACGGACAAAAATTAAAACGAATAAGTTTCGCAGAGCCGTTCATAAGAACTGCCCCGATGTAATTCTACAAATTTTATGTACGAAACTATCCAGGGAGGTAAAAAAGGTCGGGCCTAACCAAACAGACCCTTATAAAGCAGGCTGGGCCAACTCGACTAAAAACCACCCAAAAAGGCAGTAAAACTAAAGGAATTAGACCCTTCCAACTACTTTTCAAAACACTTTTCGACCCGCACTAAAATATATGAATCCCAATTTATATTTTCAAACATGGGTCCCCACCAGGGACGTATTGGGTTGTTTGGAATTAGATATTTTTTTTTTTAAATGAATTCCTTTATTCTTCAATGATGTAGTGTAAACTGATTTCGCTAAGGGAAAAATCAAATTTGTCAGAGATAGTGCGATGCTGCATTGCATCCAAATTAGGGCGGACGACAGGGGAAGTCTTCTCGATCATATGTTACTGATGTAAAGTGAAAGCTACACTGTTATGTTTCGTTCAGGATTTTAAATTCCTATGGCCCATACCAGAGGTGAGAAATGGTGGGTAACACTAATTATAAGAATCATGTGGCTGGCTATAAGCTTTTTTACTAAAATTCTTCTTACGCTCTTTCTCCCACTTATACTACATATTACATTGTATAGCAAAGCTATTTCTATTTCATCCATTTGATCAAGCGGTCTTTGACGGGACGAGGAGTCACCAAGTCAATAAGGCCAACGGGAAACATTTTAGAGGGAAGTCGTGGACGTAGAGCCGCCCCGCCTACGCCTGCTACGCTGCTACGAAGAAGTAATTACTCTTGAATAGTTCTAAAACTTTATAAAAGCACCTGACAACTTGTTTAAGAATAAATTAATTTTGATCTTTCTCCCCTGGGTTAATTGTCGAAGATTTTAGCACAATTGGAAAGAACGGAAGCTTAATTATTTGCAATTAAAACAGATCATAATAATTAGTTTTAATACAGATGTAAAAAATGTTATATTCAGTGTGTTTGTATATACTCCTTTATATTAAAATATATAATGTTTTCAAGCAATCTATTTTACTGTCTTACATATTTATTCATTTTGTCAGTAATTAATGCACTAAATTTCTTTGTAATTTGAGGTCGTTCTTACGGTCGTTTATGTAATTACTAATAATTAAGACACCATATAATTTTAATAATAATTTTTCACAATTTAATATTAAAAATGTAAGACCTTTTTGTGTCTCTGACGTTGTACATAATATAGTCGTAGAAAAAAAAACGATCTAATTTTGATCAGCACTAAGTGCTGAATACCTCCCTGTTAACCATACAATGAGTCCGACCGAACGATATATCTATACTAATTTATATTATACCATAAGAAGATTTATTACAATCAATTAAAAGATTATGGATCTTTATTAAGCACTACTAAGTGACAACGGGTCGAGCGTGCGCGCCCAGTCGATGTCCGGATTGGACATTAAATCGAGGATGCGTGTAAAGGCGCGAGCGGCCTTTCTTTCGAAAATTTGGGCCATTGTAAATTTCCGACAATTACCTTTACAAGGGCCATGTTTAGACATTTTTTCGCTGGCCTGTACCTGTAACGTGACCAAAGACCCAAAAAAAATAAGAAGTTAAAGTGTTTAAATGAACTGTAACGGAAACTCTTTGAGTAATTTTATAATGACTACGATTTTTTTGACTATGGTATGACAGATATGAAATACAACTCCGGATTGACTTTCATTATTATAAGCCTTCATCGGTCCATTGCTGGTCATAGGGCTCTTTCAATGAACGCCAAGACGACCGATCTCCTGCTACTCGCATCCATCCCGGACCGGCCACTGCACGGAGGTCGTCTTCCCGCCTGGTGAACGGTCGACCAACACTTCGTTTTCCTAAACGCGGACTCCACTCCGGAAACTTACGGGCCCATCTACCATCTGTTCTTCTGAGTGTGCGACCAGCCCATTGCCACGTCAGCGAGCCTATTCTACGCCTCATGACTTCGTTACGAATTCTGTCGGACAGAGAAACACCCAACATAGCACGCTCAATAGACCGTTGAGCTACTGCAAACTTGGACTGACTTTGTATAATTTCAATTTTAAAATTTGTCCGTTTTCACTGGATCTCTGTCAAGTAGTCTAAATATTTGCTCAAGACACATCTTATGTCCAGCATATTCAGATTTAATTATCCATGTTTGTTGTCGTAAGGAGTGCTAATGCGACCAATAGCGATATTCACTTGTCGAAATATGCAAAGCTCCTCTAAATCGGCATAGAAACGAGGACGGATTCTAAATATAATTTTTACCTGTGATGAAAAGTGGACCGAGCCGAACTGTACATCCTACACATGTCTGAGTGGATCCGAGTACAAAAGCTAGTCAGTGCCCTAAGTACAAATATGAAGATGATGGCGACTCCCTAGAGGACCTCTCATGGACTTGTTCATTATGATGTACAAGTACTTGGGAGGTCCCACGTGGACTCGTACATTTAGTCCGATACTAAAAACTGTAAACAATAGTGGAAAACGAGCAACAGAGGCAAGTGGATTGCGTTTTCCAATTGATTCCCCACGACAGGCTAATATTTCTTAAACGCTGGAGGCTCCTCGTCACCCGCCGAACTCATTCGTGCTTGTTCCAACAGATTCCTCATTGCTTCAAAAATCATCACTTCTACTTACTTCCCGTCTTGCAGACTTCTGCTGTAAAGGGATAAACAAATTGTCATTACAAAGAGTAAGACATTTCCATTAAATCTAATATCAAAAGCAGATTTCTAATAGCTAACAGTAAGATAAATTTATTATTCTATCTCTGAGGTCATTTGATTATCATTTTATTAATTTTCGGTACTTAAGTAAAAACTCAAAAATTAAAATGCCACACAAAATTATGATACTTTAGGATTCTTGATTTTTATAAAACTAATTTACCTATAGGTTTAAGTTTTTTTAATCCCGTTTTTTTTTTCAGATGCTTGCAGCAAATATTTCGAGTGGTCCAAGGAAATAGAAGTCCTGATGTCTTAAGCTATTAAAAGTATCCCATTATTTATAATGATCCATTTGTTCTGTTGAATGATAGTGGTAAGTACTTACTTTATCTTATAGCCTGGGATATTTTTGAAAATTTGATTATGTACATCACTGTATTCCAAGCAAAGGGAAGTACCCAGCCGCCTTAGTAGTGGAGTCCCCGCCATGTGAAATTTTGTGATCCTCGAATACAAACTGGGTCACATATCCCTTTACGATCACAAGTTTATGGATTATTATAAGACATGGCAACACCATGCCATCAGTATTCAGATCACGATGGCGCCTGAAAGTAGTAGACATCGCGAACGCCTACAAACAAATTCAATAAAGTTGCCGAAACTCCGCTAAGGGGAATACATAATTTCTTAGTGTCTCTTTGTACTTGGATAGTGTTGCAACTAGTTCATGTCGATACACCAGCATTGCATCGATAACAGTTCAATGATTTTCCCGCTCAGCAGTGTCACCGCCGCCGGAACTACTATCTGTAAGTTTTACACTATTTTGTTAACAAAGCCCATGTTGCCAATTGGTAGGTGTAAAAAAATTATCATCATCATTGTCAAGTCCTGGTTGGTCCAGCGCTGGACAAAGGCCCCTTTCAATGAACGCCAATACCGATCTCAGACTACTCGCATCCATCCGGGACCGGCTACTGCACGTAGATCGTCTTCCCACCTGGTGAACGTTCGTCCAACACTTCGTTTTCTTAAACGCGGCCTCCACTTCAGAACGTTAGTGGCCCATCTACCATTTGATCTTTTCAATTTGTGACCAGCTCACTTCAGCAGCTTATTCTTTGCATGATATCGGATACTTTACTTCTCTTCCTTATGACTTCGTTACGAATTTTATCGGAAAAAGAAACACCCAACATAGCACGTTGAGCCACCGCAAACTTGTGGACCAGTCCTAAATTATATGTGGCATAAATAGAAATAGACATAGAAATATATTTATTCTCTGCTCCACAACACCACTGACAAAGTAAACTTAATATAGAAAATAAAAAAGAAAAATCAGATACAGTAGGCATAATAAAGTAGGTTTCGATATAATTAATTGTTATCTGCACAGCAATGCGGTGTGAGGAGCATAGAATGGGATGTCATTCGAAAGAATGTCACTCGAATAATCTTGTGCCTATCATTTGTGGTCATATGTGTCTATTTTAGAAAAGATTTTTTTGTATCAGTGAGAGCCCGTTCAAGAAAATACTTATCCTACAGACGAAATTTGATCCTTTTATACACCGGAGAAAAATGTACGCAACAACAGTTGCCTTTGAAAGAAAAATTGTTCAGCGATATTAAGCAACACCTTAGTGAAAATCTCCTCACCTGGATTCGTATAGAATAACCATACGCAGCAATAGTACCCAACACCCACACTTATGTAAAAGTATTTTTAATGGTAACGGAATGGAAAAAAGCGCCTTCAGCCTTGTCTAGTAGAGGCAATAAAAACTAGCTACTTTATAGACGCTTTCGCTTACTTATCAAATCGTATTCATAATATGGGCCAGTATAAAGGTACAATAGTGATCTCTTGCATAAATATGCAATAAATTGCATCCACTCGTCCATCCACACAGCGTCGGAAAGAAATAAATTTAGTTTTTTTTTTAATTGTAGAGGATACACACTTACATTGAAAAGTATGAGCAAAACAATTTGATTTTTGCCTTTTCTCAATATAATCCGATGTTATTATTTATTTGTAGAATTTGTACGCACATGAAAATTTATCGATTAACATTTACAGTTCACATACAACAAAAGTTAAACAAAAAACAAACATTAAACATAAACAGCACACATCACTAGCACACAGCGTTACTATTTAAATCCAGTTACAAGTTGTGAATATATTTTGTAATTACAGGTGAAGTTGGCACATGAAAATTCCGTAGGCGCAGCTGTGTTGCCAGCGCGCTTAATTTCACTCTTTGAATTATTATTTAAATTACGCAGTTAAGGAAGCCGTAAATCGTGTCGTATAAGTTTCAAGTTTTATATGGCAATACTATACATAGTTTCAGTCTCACTTGATACTTGGCCTTAAGATCGGCTTTGTCTGTTAAGCGGAGATAATATTTTATCTAAATAGTTTTAAAAGATTCACTATATCTTAACTATTAAATTATGTATGGATTTCAGTAATCTACATACACACATTTAAGTATGAATTAAAAAATGATATTTAGCTTAAGTTTTAGGCTAGCTAATGATAATTAATCATTAGTATTAAAGGTTACTTGAACTTCTATATTCTTAATCTCTGAGTCTTTTTGAACTTTAGAAATATGTTATGTAACAAGTATTGAATCATCACCATCGAATCAATTTACATATATGTCCAAAAATGAATCGCCATCTCCAGTCTGTCTATATTCAATAAACAGAAATACTTTAAAACTAGGGAAATATTTTTATAATAACCCTAACATGTATGGAGCCCCACGCCATATTGTATTTAATTCCCGCCAAGTTTCTCTAATTTTCAAATTTCGAAACTTGGAACGCGACTCCACGTTTAAATTCAAGTTTCGAATTGAGCGCGCTCCGTATTCCCTGCACGAGTTTTCATATTGCCACTCTAGCTATTTCTGAAGCCTTTAAATTGGCTTAAAACTTCATTTACGATGAAAGTAAATACTTTAATTATGTGTCAAATGTGAATTTTTGCCATTCACGGCTTAAACGAAAACGATAAACATGAATTTTATTATATTTCGGGTTTGGAGACTGGCAATAAAACGAAAAGAAAAACTAGAAAACGGTTTCTTTAAATTGTGTGAATATGTCACACACTCCTTACAGTACGGGAGGCAAGACCCGTTAGATGACGTCAGATGAAGTGATTATTTAACGAGGCCCATATTCTGCCGCAAGACCACAAGAAATGCAAATGCGCTGTCCTCCTTTATCCTATACCCTTCCAGTTAAGCAAACAGCACGATACGCGAGAATGTGCCAAATGTTACCTTGTCGCCTAGGTAATCGGTTATAATATTAGATTTTTAATTATAGCCGCATATGTAAGAATGAGCGGAATCCATCCATATTGTATTTCTTTTGTGTATTAATACAATGTTAACCATTTAAAATAACAGCAGTACAAAAAACACAGTAGTACTCATTCCAGCGCGACGTCTGTGCAATTAAAATACAACGGAAAAAATAAATAAACTGGAGGATTTAAACTTGGAACGTAAAACCAATCCCGCCGAGTTCCTATTTCAGACGCTTCCCGGATCCCCGGTTCCTTGCCGAGAGAGAAGTAAACAAAATTTCTGCAAGGATATGAGGGCCCCCACCAGGGGGGTAACTAGTTAACGTTTTTTGTCTGTGTACGTCGCCTGGCGGGGGGATTTTTATTAGTGTGCGTTTTTAGTGTTGGAACGGGAAAGTTTTTTAGCAAGGGGGATTTTATAAGCGTAGTGTTGCCATCGTTTTAATATAATATTATACGGTTATGTTTCAAGCTGAGCGTTTTTAAATTATGTTTTATTAAAGTACATTAATTAATAATAGTGAATGACAAAATTAAAGGGAGGATAATTAAGTTATTTTAGAAGTCAGGAAGAAATCACAAATATTTCTTCTTAATTAATAAATTTTATAGAAGAATATAATGCAGTAAGTAGGCATACATACGTAGTTAGTGTGTTTGTGTAAATGAAGAGTAGATACCTACAACATTAAAGAGCCTTCACGCCTGTTATCTCGAAGAGGTACACACCTACAACTTTACACAAAAATATGTTCTTTTATATTTTAGACATAATGTAATAACTAATTTATGTTGAACTCGATTATGCTCATATTTACCTTCTATTATGTTTAACATAAGGAACAACCATTCAAAAATCGAACTTTTTAAATCTACCAAGAAATACGTATTTACATTTAATACGATTCAATTAACCGAACGTCTAATTTAAATATCGAAGGCCGTGTTCGAAATTCGATACCAAAGAGCAAAAACGTGCAACCATTCTATTCGTTGTTAAGTATCCACCCCTTTTTTCACCCTAAGAATTGCTTTAAGGCGGGCGCTTGTGGGGTGGGGAGGGCCCGCTTTGGGGTTTTTTCACCCTTTGAAGAATTGCCCTAAGGCGCGGGGTGGCAAATGCTCGTGTGCTAGTTGTAAGTATTGAAAAGGGTTGAGTTTTTGAACGCGTTGCGCTGTGAATCTTGTGAATTCATATAATTTATTAACACAACGCGTTAATTAATTATGTATTGAGTATCTACGTACACGTTCTGTATATATGTTTGACTTCTTTATGTCCCTAGGTATATATGAGATATATTGTGTAAAATAATTATGTTCACATATATTATTTTTAATTAACAAATTCCTCATACTTGATATACGGAAAGTTGGCTATCGTAAATCAGTTCATTGATGTGTGGATGAACATAACGTAATTACGATGACGTAATGAATCTTCATTTACACAAACAAATATCATTTGGGCCACCTGGATTTCACAAACGGCACAAAATGCGACATCATAGCCAACACAACAACACAAGTGGATCAATTAACCTTGTATATTGAAATGAAGTTCTGAAATTAGTTGCATTCAAAATTCATTGATCTCTTAAAAGTTCAATGGCAAATTTTAACGGTGGGTGTTCTAGTACGTACTCGTAGTCTAGGGTAACATAGAAACTATATATTTATGGATTAAAATCATAGCAAAGGAAAAGTCCAGTGTTTACCTATATCATAATGATGAATTTACGATGAATAGGTCAGGTAGGTAACACGAACTGTTTTAGAAAGTCAAGTAAGTACTCTTGAGATATTTAGAGTTTTATAAAAATGTAACTCAAATCATTTCATTGCACTTCAATTGTTATTATTCCTAAAATATACGACACTAGCTGACTGGGCCACGCGTTGATGCGCCAATAAATATTTGACCATTTATCGTACTAGGCAGATACGAGAAATGGCCAATTCTTTTCTGATATAGCCTATATTTTAAGATGAACAAAGCTACATAAATTTGCATAGTTAAATTATCTACTAAATGACAGAAATGACGACAATAGTAAAATAAAAAAATAAGTTAAGTTAAGCGAACATTTGCACAAAGTAAAAACAGCCTATATAACGGACTCGGTGCTAATCTAAATAATAAAATGTGAAGACGTTCGCTACTCGCGTTTAGATAAGCAAACGAATTCTGAAGCTTTGGCTCCTATTACTAGATACAGGCTGGTGTCTTAACTACTTGAAATAATTATGTTCTCTTTATTTACGCGCAACAGTTTTTTTTTTCACTGAATTGTCTATTCGCCAGTAGAATAATAGGAATAGAGCTTCGTAATTACGACTGCTGGCATTAATTATTATAATGACGGACACACACTAACCGTTTACCTACGGCGTACGTTTACCGACGGTAAATCGTAGCGTGTGCGAAGGCGGTAAGCGCCAATCGTATATGTTTTGGGACCATAATATACATTTTTACTAGCATGAATGTTAATAGTAAAAATATTATTAATAAAAATAATTTAAAGCCATGTTAGGTAGGGCGTATAGGTATAACATATAAATAAGTAGAATTATAATTATTTTCTGCGGTGCCACAGTTGCAAGTAGCTTGTGATTGTGACTATGCTTTACTATGGCGCTCTGTGGGCCTATGTCAAGCACAGGATCCGGCTAATGATGCTATCTTCTAAATAACCTAAATATATTAAGACTTCTTTTTATTGAATTCAACTGCAGAGGGATGTTATACCATATACGAAATTCATAGCTTCAATTACCTTAATGTATAGTCGATTGAATGTATTGTCACTTTTTGATGGAAATTCATGTTAACACTGGAATAAAGAAATAAACTTCATATACTTTTTCCACAATTATTTATTTTTCAATTTACATTTACGACCCGTTTCGACTTATCATCGTCAGGGAAACAAAAATAAAGCCTATAAAAATATTTCTTTACCTGATCAACTTATCAAGTCGAAACCGGAAATGAAAAATAAATAATTGTGGAAAAAGAATATAAAGTATATTTATTTATTTATTCAAGTGTCTCCTTAATTTAGTAAAAAATCATTAATATTACAGTGAAAAAGTTTCCACTGTGTTTGACAAAATAAAATAATATGTCCATACGAACATTTATGAAATAGTATTGTTAATATGGCGGGCGGCTCAACAACCGTTGATAGAAATTCACACCCTATATAAACATTTGCACCCTAAGATCTTCGCGACTCATTACTCCCGGGTGGTGGGTGGGGGGTTCTTCAAATCTCTGACATTTTATCTAAATGGGCCTCGAATGGGCGTCGTTTCTACTAATGACCCTGAAGAAATACGTAAGACTCGGTTTCCGACGTTGATGTATAGATGCCTTTATGTGTTTGTTATTGTAAGGAAAGCCTATTTATTACCGAACACAAAATGCTTGATACAGAATTATATATACTAATAACAATGTTCCATTTTTTAGTTTATTTCATTATAAATATGTAAATAGTAACACAAATAATATACGTTCTATTTTTGAATATTTTAACAAAACCCATTGTTCTGTTTTTGAAATAGGAATGTTATCGATGGACTTTAGAGAATTCCATTTTTTTTATGCAAATGTAGCCAGTATTTTCTTATTTATTCATCAAGATATTATACGAAACAGGTGTGAGTTAACAATGATTTTTAAAATGTATTGAAAAATAAGTTAATTTGTATTAAATTGTTAGTGAAATTTAACAGCTTATTTAATATTTGTGGTAATATAGCCCAGTAGATCTTTGGTATATTATATTTTAATATGAATACTGCAGCCGAAGAAGAGATCTCTTCTACGTATTGACGAGAAACAACAGCTTTGAGAGGTTACTGACAGTCGCGAACATTCAATATGCAGTTCACATATTCACTGTACAAGGGACGGTAAATCTTCATCATTATCAGCCCTTATCGGTCCACTGTTGGACATAGCCCTTTTTGGTTGACGCGGGGAAACGCATTTACGCACCTTCACTGGCCCTGGGTGGGGGCCAGTGGTGTGTGGAACTCGCGGCACATGATAGTGCCGAATACCCACAAAAACCACCGCGAGTGCCATCAGTGCCGCCCTTGGTGAGGTGCCCCAGAACAACAAATCATCAGGGCAACTCAACGGCTAGTCAGCCCTCTAAGGGACCAACTCCACCACCAGAGAAGGGGTTGCCACGCACCACAGGACAACCCCACCGACTTTGGGACAGTGCAATGGGGTGAGGTTCCCATCCTCGCCCCTTCCCCCGTGCGCATAAACGCAACCTCCTGTTGCTCTTTGGTCCCCCCTTATTATAAGAGGGGTGCAAAGATCCCCCTCGATTCAGTTAGCTTTGCCTGGGTACACCCCATGCTACTAAGCCCCACCGCCACGACAAGGCTTGAACCATGGTGGGGACATTGCCCTCTTTCAATGAACGCCAAGACGACAGATCTCCTGCTACTCACACCCATCCCGGACTGGCCACTGATCGAAGATCGTCTTCACACGCTCTGTTTTCCTAAGCGCGGCCTCCACTCCCAAACTTTACTAAACCATATTCCATCGATTCTTCTGAGTGTGTGACCAGCCCATTGCCACTTCAGCGAGATATCGGATACTTTAGTTCTCCGCCTTATGACTTCGTTACGAATTCTGTCGGACAGAGAAACGCCCGAACGGCTATTGAACGTGCTATACGTTCAATAGCCCGTTGCTACCGCAAACTTGCGGACCAGTCCATAATTAAGAGGCCATTTTTCGGCCCCGTGTGTCATCACGGGGATAACGCATCAGTTTAAGACTTTTGTCTTCAAGCTCTGCGGTATTGGCGACGAGAGAACGTGACGAAGCTTCCGAAGTGCTGCCCAACCCAACTGAATCCTTCTATCGGCTTCCTCCTCGAATTATGTCTACCTGATTACATTAGTTTCCAGATTTAGACGTATTTGTCTATGACTTCAAAAATAGCACCATCGATGTTGACCGACCCAGGGAGACCGTGTTCGTTGTACATGACCTTTGTCTTGTCCAAGTTCATCCTAAAGCCAATACGTCGAGAGGATTCATTAACGCTGTGCAACATTTTCTGCAAGCTCTCCAACGGTAAATGGCAAAGATTATTCTTTTATCACCAACAATATTTCTTACGGTTTTTTTTTACATATACTCCATTTATGTGAACTATTTTTGTTTGGAAACGATTAGCGCACGGTGAGAAAATAATTAATAAAATGGCTAGGAACATTAGTCGGCTGTACGTCGCGGTTTATCGCGTCTATGTCTCATATCTTGCAATTCAGAATATTTTTTGTGGTTATTTGTTGTATTTGGAGTAAACTCCAATAACGTGACATAGTTTATCTTTTTTTTTCGGAGTAGCCTACTACTGCAGGCGATGTAATACATGTGTCATAACGGTTCACCGGACTAGATGTCTTCCATATGGTACCAATTGGATGCTGCTTTAATTTGCGTTATTCTGCTACACTTGGAACTTTAGAACTGTCTATTTAAAGCTCCTTTAACATAAAAAGATGTTGGAACACCTAGATAATTGTTATTTTAATTCTAACTACTATTTAGAAAATTGTAGGTATTTTTTACATTTGTCGGTAAACATCGTACATGCTATTTTTTAGACACTTAAGACTCCATTTTATATATGAACATCGCATGTCAGTGTTGGCATTCCCCAGTGTCTACATATTTCCATTTGCATTCTCTATCCAAATAAAATCAGACTATTGATTGCGATAATAGATCCCAGGAATATCTTTAATATCATAGCAAATACCATCACTACACATTGATATAATCGAATTAGAAAGTAACACAGAATCGATACTATCAGTATACTATTGAGACCACTTTGGAACAGTGACCGATCAATATCATCAGGTGTATCAACGTAGGTCTGCCTGCGTATCTATAATATTCCACTTTCGTATTGTATGATATGCAAATAAAGGCGGACAGTTGCGATAGTAGAGCCTAGAGGTACCCATAATACTATCGTAGCTACCCTCACTACATATCGATATAATCGAATAAGAATCAATAACTGAATCGATATTATTTCATTAGGGCCGGAACAATAACAGCTTGCAAATTTAAATGTAACGGAAATTTTCCGAGACGGCAATCTGCGAGTGGAGCAATTTAGCTCTAACTGACTCATTTGGCTCCGGGGAGCGTCTTCGCGGGCGGGGGGCGGGGCGGGTAGATGATTTGTAATTTGTTTTCTGTAGCACTGCTGTTCGGTCCACCTGTATAGTGTCGCAAGTGTAAAATTGTCTGTGGTTATAGTTTTTACACGTTTGCATGTTTGTGGCTATGGCTACGCCATGTTAGAAGCAGTAAACGGTGAAACTTATTATTATAGGCTATTGCCTTTTTTTACAGTATAAGGGGACAAATAAGCAATCGAAAACTTACAATGAATACCGATGCCCATGAACGTAAGCATAATTATGCCGATGCATTGCCCTCATTTTTACCTCCCCTCTCCCAAGGGGCTACGCACAAACCGCACGAAACGCGACACCGTTGGGATCATTTTACGGTGGTATCAAGTGAGCGAGAGCTACCTCGCCGGTCGTGCCGGCCCAATTACTTCGAATAGCATGGGCTCCTTACCAATACCAAAAAGACGTAGAATTCTGTGGTGGGCACATTGCTCAATATCTACTGGATAATTATTTAGACTACTAGGTAATGGCTTCAATAAAAATGTAACGATATTTTTATAGTATATGAACAAAATTTTATTTCATATAAATATGAAGGCCTTGTTGGAGTGGTAATAAGGCCAAACTGTAACATTTTCACCTACACATTATGAAATGGTAGCTACTCTATACGTGGAATATTCTAATAATTTTGTAATCCATAATGATAGAGGATATTTTAAAACTATCTATATTCTACGTGCAACAGTAGCTCGCAGTTATAATTATGATTGACATTCTTGATTAATCCTCTTTAAAATGGAGTCCTATGAAGTGTGATTATCAGAACCTTCATAGGTTTATTATACCAAACAGCCTTCCGCGATAATTGGTTCATCTAATTCTAAAAGATCGGCCCAGTTGTTAGAGATTGCCGCGTCCAAACAAACAAACAAACAAACTGTTTAGCTTTTTAACACTAGTGTCTGTAAATCTAACAGAAATTGGTCTAAATACAAAAATGTATAAACCATTTAAAATATCTGAAATAACTCTCAGATACGCCCCTATACCCACTGGCCCCACTGACTGATGCCGCCTCGAGAAAATGCACGCCGTTTCATTACATTTTCTCGTTTAGAACACTAAGATTTATGTACAACACATAGTCGGCCCTAGTCTAATACCTGCCTTACTCCCTCGCTTTACATTAATTTTATTATAATTTATACTTTCATCTGTACAGTCGAATGCTACTTGAACTTAATGTATTATAACAAAAAAATAATCTTATAATTTAATATTACATTTGTGATGTGCTTCTATTTCTAATTGTAAGTACATTCAATGATATTTTATTCGAAAAACATACAGTGTTTTAAAAACTTATAAATGAATCGAATATACATAGACACAGTTAACACGTTTTCGCTTATTGAAACTGCAGTAGCTTGTTTTAGTGAGGTTACTGGTTCACAGCTTATATTTCTGACACTTGAAGCAAAAGAAATTGTGGTGTAGCAGCAAACCACGGCTTCGAGATGGTGTTGCTGTATGCATTATGGGGCGAATGAAACCTATCCAGAAGAATATGGTCTAGGTCATTTAAAAACTCGGCTGATCTTATAAAAACGCATTTTATCTGTAACCGGTACATCTGTGTTTGTCAAGGGCGTTTTTTTTCTCCTAGTCCTTGTAAGTATATTTAGAGAAATTTTTGAAAGTAGATATGGAGAGTAGATGATATATTGTAAAAATTTTATTACTAAAATTATATATACTTTTTTTTCTAGCATAAGGCGGCAAACGAGAATACGGAGCCTTTTGATGACTACCGACGCCCATGGACATTCGCATGATTGTTACGCACATGTGTTGCCCTCCAATCATACCCCCAATGGGTCACCTACCCACTAACGCGACAGCGACGCTGTCACTTTACTCCGGCATCAGGTGAGCGAGAGGTACTAACCCGGTCGTGTCGGCTCAATTCTGTTGCATAGGCGGATGTAGTGTCATGCGTCGTGCATGGTACTACCTCCTCCTATGCAGAATGGCACTACCTCTTCCTAAGCATGGCGCTATCTCTTCCTAAACATATTCATGGATAACATATATCTGCCACGCTACGTCTCTCATACGTATAGCGATAAGTTAATAAGCGCTAGGTTAACAATATATCTTCTACACCTTAACACATGCTCATACAGTATATTTGACATTTGTCTGTTGGCATGAACATAAACTGTTAGTTACACACTAGTATACTGCGCACATAAGTACAAACGCTGTACAGAATTTTAGCAATCTTTGTACCACTGAATTGCGAACAAGAGAACATTATAAATATACAGGTTCATAGGCTTTTTTACTAAAATAGTCGATATGCCTTTTACTACTCTTTTATCATTGAATATACATAATTACAAAGATGTCCCGGTATCTTAAAGAAATATCGAAATAGTTATAAAACATTGAAATAGTTTTATTGGAAAATAAAGTATTTTGTTAGAAATATTTTATTATCAATAGATGCTCGAAGCCTGCCGAGGTCTAAAGGGCTCATCCTTTCCTTGGGTATACCTGGGTCCTTTGTCACCGACTTCTGTGAGGGTTTAGTAGGTTCAATTCCTACCCATCTAGACACTCCACTCGATTCCAGACGTTTAAGAAAGGTAGATTTTTGATGTAAGACATCAGTTTACGCGAATGTTACTCATTACAATAATACTATTCTTAAAGATTTTATCGCGGTTTATTTAATTATTTGAGTAGCTCGACGTTTCGGAAGCTATCCAGTCACCATGGTCACGGGTAAAGCTTCTGAAACGGCTACTTAAATAATTAAATAAACCGCGATAAAGTCCGTCCAAATAGTTTTATTGTAATGTCCATTTTATTATAATATTCTGTGATACATGTAAACCCACAAGGGATTTCAATATTCAAAAAGAAAAATATAATAAACATTTATTTCCACTATTTTGCGTAACTTTTATTTTTAAACCATGAACCAAAGGTACTATCAGACATCAGGTGACAGCCAACCCACCAACATAAAAAAAATATATTTTATAAAAAAAAACTAATACTTAACTATGAAACACTCCACTGTCATCATGATCAGCGGTAAGACGACCACCGCGTCAATCAGTAAAGCACTTAAAACCATCTTAAGTAGAAACAAAATGAAGCTGTTTTCCTCTTATCATTTCTTTCCTTTAATTTTGTTATTAAATCACGTGACCATATTTTTAATGCACACCTTTACTTTTAGTTGACATTGTCACTACTGGCTATAGAAGACGATGTCGAAGATGTTTAGGAACAGGTTTTACACGACAGCGTAAGTGTAAACATGTTTTATTGAGGATGGGGTGGCAGCGCGTCGCCGGACAGCGGTCAGCGTGAGAACCGAGGGGTGAACACTGACCGTTACATTGAGTGTTGTTTTGTTGGTGGTGTTTATTTGTGTGTGTTTTTTTTAATGAATGATATTTAGCTGAGTAGTAATTGTATTTTTAGCATAAGAGACAAACGTTCAGTCCGGAATCTTTGATGACTATCCAGACCCATAGACATATGTTGTTGTGATGATTCCTCTGACCCCCGTCGGAAAACCGCAAAAATAAAAAAATGTTTTGCTGTAGTTGAATCGAGCCGACATGACCTGCATATGGTACCTCCTGCTCAGAACACAGCGTGAAGGGACGGCTACGGTGTAGCCTTTCGTGTTGTATTTGAGAGTCTGGGGGCCCGATAAGAGCATGGTGTCAAATTCCACAACACTGCATAACTTCTAGTTGTGTTCATGATTATGGGAGTGGGCAGGAATCAAAAGGCTACAAGTGCTCGTTTGTCCCCGCTGTAATAATAATACATGAGTACAGTATACTTTATCTTCTAAAGGAAAATTATAATAAATATCTCAATAAAATTATATTTTATTCTACTTGAAAAAAAAAAAAATGACTTAGTACGAAATTTTCTGAATTCACTTTGAGATGTTTCTGGATGTCCGAGATGAGTCGATCACAGAAGACATACATCGTTTTTGAACCAACTACATCGATAGCCCTCCTTTCGACGTAGTTGGTTCAAGAACGTAACTAAGGTTCTTCGAAGTTTATGTATGTTTGTAGATTTCTATATTCTTCATAAACCGAGTGACACGGGTGATACTAAAATAACTTTCAACAGTCGGGTTTTTCATCTTCAATGTTATTACGTATATTTTGGGTAACAACAACAACAACACAACGCCAGCTATCTAATGGGGTAGGTTGATAGAACGGAATGCCATTTATCTCGATAATTCATACGTATAATAAAATGTACGAGAATTTAATAAGCGGTACTGCCATGCTGCGTTGCTGCCGAATTGGGCCGACACGACCGAGGAGGTACACCTCGTTCACACGATACCGCCGTAAACTTCTGTTGGGTTTTATCAGGTTTGAGAGTAACCGGTGGCCCATTGGGCTTAGGGACTCGAGGGCATCGGATCTGTAAAATGCGCATGTAAATCGGTAGTTAGCAGAGCGGACTACTCGTTTCTCCCCTTACACTATAAAAATGAAGAAATAAGTAAAATGTATCTTCATTAAATTTGCCTCAGACGGCAGGTCGTGGCCGAGTTCTGCGGCTCCGATCTTGGTCGCTGCTCGCTGCAGCCGCAGATAAATCCTTACTGACGTAAATGCGACTACGAGATAGAGCGTCTTACCAGAATCTCCATTTATATAATATAAAGAAATAAGTATTCGGGGACATGTAGTGAACACACATGAACGTAGATGTTTAACAATCACGTTGCCTGCCATCCGTCTGCCCCTCAAAGGACCACGAGAAACTCCTACACCGCACGTAGCGCGACAGCCTTTAGCTGGTATTGAATGAGCTGCTGGATTTTTCAATTCAGTTCTTTAGTGGTAATCCTTCTGTTGAGGCACACAAACATAAATATTGCTTTTTTTCTGCTTTGCTCTTTTATTCCTATTTTATTGCTTTAATTTTTAAAAGTTACCACTCGACATAGTGAGAGAATAGCAATGTTATTATTTAATAATAGTAATAATTATACTATTGATAATATTAAATAATAGCGAAGGACTAAATAACGAGGCGCGATTTCTGGTTTCTCTCCCTGTACTATACAAAAATTTATAAGTATCATTATACTATATACTTGTATTGGTGAGTGATAATAAGATGACAGTAGTTTAAGTGACATCTTCGGTGTCACGTCTCGAGAAGTTTGTGAGGAGCCGGGGCCCAATTCGCATGGGCATAGTAATTGTGCTGATGTTCATGGGCGTCGGTAGTCGTAGGAAAGCTCCTATTGCTCATATGTTGCTGTGATGCTATAAAAAGGAAAATTCCGTATCACCATTATAGTTGTTTCTATCACATATTACTTGCGAACAGGTCCTTTTCTGAGAAAGATTTTTGAAAGTACCTTTAAATTAGAAAGAAAAAAACGACTTCTATTATTTTTTTTCGGAATTCAGAAAGCACACTAACAGTCCACACCGCCCAGATCTGGCCTAGTGTCAATTACAATATGATTTTTGCGTCCTCTCTTCTGGCCTACCCTCACCACATTTGGTTTGTCTAACATGATCAACTTTTCTAATAAGAACGTTGTATAATTTGGTAGTGAAATAGATATATCTAGCGCCATCTGCGTTTGCACTGTAAAACTATTTTTATTTGTATCGCGTCATCTATCGATGAGTAGTCTGAGTAAGAATGAACCGTGAGCAAGAAAATCTTATAAGTTTGAAATATTAACGTTTTTTATACTAGAATTCAAAAACTAAGAACGTTAGAAACTATGGCAATAAATTGATGACGTCTCTACCATATTTAACAAAAATACAAACAATATTTATTATTATATAACATTATAATTTATATATTTTGAGAATTCGGTTTTGGTGGTAATGCTATAATAGAATTTGCTATACAGGACTGCCCATGTATATTAATTATTATCAAGAATATAGCGTATAAAGTAGAATCAGCACATGGTGTGGTCAGGAGGTACATCTATATACCAATACTAGTCACGTGTAAAAGTATTCGAGTAAGAAGAAGCACCAAGCTGCATTATAGTGGAATTGGTAATATGAAAAAGCTCCCATTTTTTTGTTTGCCCCATGAACTATTTATGGAAAGTATATTTGTATAGCCATACAGCATACGTATAGTTGGATAACCCGATGGTATGCGAATGTGCCAATTGAAATATTTAATATATTACAATAAAACTACTTTTACGGATTTTATCGCGGTTTATTATGAATCCATGGAATGCTAAGAAGTTCGTCTCTCTCTCTTTCTCTCTCTTATCTTATTTATGTAGCCCGACATTTCAGGAGCTTTACAGCAACCATGGACACGGATCCACGCATTTTATTGTAATGTCGCGTAAACTTAAGACATCAATATATTTAATATATTATATTATATTTAAATATTTAATATTGAAAGTTTTTCTATTCCATTCTAAATATCATAATAGGTCAACATAGCGACATCTAGCGAGGTATTACCGAAGTTTTGGTTCGCAGGTTGAATATTTTACTGTTGTACAGGTAGAGATAAATATAATTTAAAACATAGATGTTGAATTTGGTATTAAGTATTGTTATAAGACAATATTAGATATTTTACTTTTAGATGCTTGTAGTTAGGTGACGAGTGGGCGTGTAGGTTTATTGTACATGAATTTTATATCGTAGAATGAACTAAAAATTTTTTTTTTTTTAAATATAATGACAGTTTAGTAGTTTTAGTGCCACGCTGTATTGCAGTCGAATTTGGCCGGCACCGGGGAAGAAGCTATGCTGTCGGGTTTCGTGTGTGGTGTAGCATGGATTTAATATAGGTAGGGAAGGTAAGCCAACCTAAAACGCGTCCGTCTAAATCAAAAGAGACAGCAAATGTAACTCACTGCCTGTCTCATTTTCATTCATCTCTCTCTGCACTGTGCGTTTTATTTTTTAATAAATTTGAATTTGGTAATCAAAGGTAGTAACGCATTCTCAACTTCAGTAATTATAAATGACTCGCCGTCATACGCCTTGGCTACCCTCCTCTAAGTGCCGTAAATCATCTCTATGGTGCCGGGGCTGTAAGTAATGATTAGGGCATTTTTGAAGGACTACATGTCTACCTATCGCATGAAAAATACCGCGAATTGCAGCGAACTTGAACATAGCGGTGGCGTTTTAGGTTGACCTTGCCCACTGGTGGTGATCGAACAACTCGGCTTCAGTCGGTGAGTCGGTCCTTCGGAGCTGTTACCTTGCATATGTGACGCATCGTAGTACGTACATGCACTGTACCTGTAACAATGGCCTGAAGTATGGCGTGCACCGTTTGCTCCTTTTTTGTTTTGTTGACGCGGGGAAACGCATTTACGCGCCTTCACTGGTCCCGGGTGGGGTCTAGCGACAAATAACAGTGCCGAATATAGACAAAAACCACCGCGAGAGCCATCGGTGCCGTCTTTGTTGAGGTGCTCAGGAACCATATATCAGGGCACTACAGGACAACCCCGCCAACTTTGGGACAATGCATTGGGATGAGGTTCCCATCCTCGCCCCCTGCCCCGAGCGCAAAGGCGCCTCCTCCTGTTGCTCTTTTGTCCCCTCCTCTTATAAGAGAGGTACAAAGAGCGTATGCTCTTGTAGCTTGCTTGTCCCCTCTTCTTATAAGAGGGTTACAAATACCATTTCCGTCGGTTTCATTACTTTTCATATTAAGTATTACTTTAGCAAGCCTATGCTTTCATCCGCATCACCCAGCACCGGCTACGCTCCTGCTACTGTTGGTCGTAGCGTCTTACTTCCTCGGTAAATATGATATCTGACATCTAAAGATGTGAGATTATTGCGACACTTCATCATCATTATCAGCCAGGTGACGTCCACTGCTAGACGTATGCCTCCTCTATAAAGTGCCATAGGTCACGGTCACGAGCCACTTGCATCCGCCATCTTCACCAAGTCGTCAGTTCACCGGGTAGGAGGTCGTCCAATACTCCGTCTCCCGGTGATTCTTTAGTTATGTCATATTGAGCACAAGCCAGTTATGGTCTTCTAGTCCGACGATCTGGCCATGTAGCAATCAGGCGAATGTCCATGGGGTGTCTGTAGCCATCACAATGCTGCAATTTCACGTCTGGCCCCTTATGCTATAGAAAAATAGAAGTGTTGCGGAAATTGCAATGGCAACGCCTCAGTATGTTAGGACATGCCGGAAATAATTAAAAGAATCCGAACATTCCTTCCTTCTTCCACTTCCTCTCTTTGTATTTTGACTAATGATCCGCCCCGGCTTCGCCCGTGAAATAATCGAATCCGCATTAATACCATAACAAATTATGCACTAAAACCTATCTCGGGGTCGCTCTATCTACTGGTGAAAACCGCATGAAAATATGTTCAGTAGATTTTGAGAAAAAATATCATACACGGACATACATCTTTTGAACACTTTGTTTTATAAGTATAGATTATATTGCTGGTTATTGTTTATTTCATTGCCTTTTATTGTCTTTATGTGTCTCTCAAATAGAGCATTTTTTCCTTTATATAAAGCATCTAAAATATTTCGCGAGCCCTTGTAACGCAGAGCTTTAAAAGTTCTGTTTAAAATTCAGGCACTTGTTTTAGATACATTTTGTTTTTGTGAAATTGTCGAGGTTTATTGAACGGACAATTCGAAATAAGAGTTATTACGTGTATTTTAGGTACCAGGTACACAGATAACACGATAATTAAAACGTGTACCGCAAAGCTTCAAGACAAAAGTCTTAAACTAATGCGCTCTTCTCGTGATGACCTATGGGGCCGAAACATGATATTAATTTAGGACTGGTCCGCGAGTTTGCGGCAGCTCAACGGGCTATTGAACGTGCAATGTTGGGTGTTTCTTTGTCCGATAGAATTCGTAACGAAGTCAAAAGGCAGAGAACTAAAGTTTCCGATATCACGCGACGAATAAGCTCGTTGATGTGGCAGTGAGCTGGTCACACAGTCAGAAGAACAGATGGCAGACGGGCCAATAAGGTCCTGGAGTAGAGGCCGCGTTTAGCAGAACAAAGTGTTGGTCGAGCGTTCACCAGGTCGGATGGCGATATTCTTGCAGTAGCCAGTCAGAGATGGATGCGAGTAGCAGGAGATCGGTCGTCTTGGCGTTCATTGTATGAGGCATATGTCCAGCAGTGGACCGATAAGGGCTGTCACTGATGATCTATCTATCCATATGTATCTAACACAGCTTGCATAAACAAGATCATTTTAGCATTGATAACGATTGAACCAATAGTTTAATGACTTTAAATATGTGAAGACGTCTTAAATATGTGAAGACGTCTTAAATATGTGAAGGCGTCTTAAATATGTGAAGACGTCTTAAATATGTGAAGACGTCTTAAATATGTGAAGACGTCTTAAATATGTGAAGACGTCTTAAATATGTGAAGACGTCTTAAATATGTGAAGACGTCTAAGAATGTCGAGTTTGAGAAGTTGCCTATGGATCATCTTTTCTTTCCAACTTCTCAATGCTGACGGAAGTGTCCGGTACAGCTTCATCGGTTACTATAAGACACATCCATTCCCTTAGATGGGAAGGATGCATCTGGATAGTTATTAAAGATTAGCAGCTAACGTTGACCTTGCATTGTCGTGGGGGCTAGAAGAAATCGTTGAACTATCATGAATGGAGGGAACCGTCCCCCCCCCTTCCACTACGGGTGGGTGGTAGACACGTACAAGGTTGAACTGCCAACCATTGTGGACAACTACAACTTGAAGGCGGATAGCCTTGCGTTTCAAACAAGCATTGCCGCACTTACGTCAGATAGAAAGGATATGCCCACCATGGTTCAAGCCTTGTTGTGGCGGAGAGGCTCAGTAGCCAAGGGTGACCCCAGGCGAATCGAAACCGGCGGCGATGGTCTTTGCACACCTGCACCCCTCTTATAAGAGGACGGGACTAAAGAGCGGGTGGAGGATCGCTCTTTGTAACCCTTTTAAGAGAAGAGTGGACAAAAAGCAACAGGAGGAGGCGCTTAATACGCATGGCAAGGGGCGAGGATAGGAACCTCACCCCATTGTACTGTCCCAGTGTTGGTGGGGTTGTCCTGTAGTGTGGGACGGCACTGATGGCACTCGCGGTGGTTTTTGTGGGTATTCGGTACTATAATGTGCCGTGAGCCCCACACACCACTGAACCCCACCCAGGGTCAGTGATGGCGCATATCAAAAAAAGGTACAAAAGATATAAAGGCTACATGAGTGCCACGCGGTACGACACGCGGTGCATAACTCTACTGGAACGGCATTTCTATGCTACGCCATTCTATGCATCCGTATTTCTTTTCTCCACAAGGAAATTCTATATCCAAGTGTTGCCTGCGAATAAAATTGTCCTTTTCTCCGACGCGACCTTTTTTATTACGGGGAAAGGGAATTGAAAGAGTTGCAGACATCCAAAAAATAATTTTCATAAGAATTATGTATTAATAAAAATCATTTTCATTTCATTTTGATTGGATCTTATAAGATAGCCGTAAGTACTCGTTTCTGTGGGTGAAGCTGATTACATCACGCACTGCTACCATAGTGGTGCCTGCAAGTCCGTCGGCCGCCGTACGCACCGTTCCATGTCCCAACCGATTAATATACTTTCCAATATTTTGTAAAATTTTGGAAGAAAGATTTGGGAAAAATTTCAACCCCTGAAGGGCTGTACACATTCGTAGAGCATCGTCTCAGCTTCACAGGTACATACATGAGACACAGCATGATAAACGAACCGTCGTTTATGTACCGAAGCTGTAAAGACAATTTATAAGCCATCATTCTCGTGCACAGCTGGACGTGTTTCCTACAATGAGCGGCAAAACGGTCGACTACCTTTTACTATAGTAGAGGGGTCAAACGAGCAAAGAATGATCACTATTTAGTCTTAATGAGAACTTCATTATCTCCTCGGCCATGCGCTCTTCCGATTTAAGTATAGGTAGAGCAAATGGGTCACTGCCTTTTCCAAAATATTTTTATTTGTACCTGGGTGGTATTGTGAGGTGAATGACCATAATGATTTGAAGACCCACGCGAGCATTCACTAACAGTGTGAAACGCGACGGTATAGCTTTCACTCTGCAGCAGTATTACGCGAGGGACAGGTCCCCGGCCGTGCCAGTCAACATACATACAATCTTCGCATTGATAACATTGTACACATATTTTTCTTAGTTTCCTATCAACTCCACAGATATGTCTGTTCACTCGTCAGTAATGCGAAGCTTACTATTGCAACGAAACTACTTTAATGGATTTTGTCGCCGTAAAAGTAGTTTTATTGTAATGAGCAACATTCGCGTAAACTTAAGACATCAATAAGCTTATAATTTTCACCACAGGACATATCTTATGGTGTACGGATGATTGTAAATATTGGTAGGCTCACCCATAGGTGGGGTTAGTAGCTGCACTGAGCAGTACCTGACACGATGGTCCCTCTATCCTGACCTGGCATCGCAAGGAATCTTGTGAGAACAGGTTGCGTTCAGCACCTGTACTTTCCCGATCGTATGAGTCCAATTTATCAGATATGCAGTGATGACACAACACGGACGTTAACCGGACTGCGTGACCGGGGAGCGTACCTCACATCATTCCGCCGTAAAATAACATCTAAACTGTCACATATCGTGATATTCGTGAGTAGCCGGTGGCACATTTGAGGGAAGGAGGAAAAATGTCCTCCTTTCCTCCAATCGCATCGCTTCTACGTGACAATTATTAAAATTTTTAGGGGCGTCGGTAGACTCTGATTGTTGGTTTTAACATGTATGCTATAAAAAGCTAGCTTATATTAAGGCTATGAAACTCATTATCATGGATAGGTAAAATCATCGTCGACACAAACAGACAGATAAGATATATTCCAGTGATTCAGGAAGCGCGACAATCCGACGGCAATGGGCCACAGACTGACCGGCCGATGACCTCGGGACATGCGTGGAGTCGAACCACTTTATTTTCATTTATATTGTTACGTTCGGTGGCTGCTAGACGACAAGTTATTGCGCAATGTCACGAATTATGCAATATTATGAATATTGATCAATGGTTGACTGTGTTGACGTGATCGTATTAGATGTCATGGCAGCATGGCAAGTAACTAGGGCCAGCACGACCGGGGAAATATCGTTTGCTCACAATGACGGCCACAAAGTGCCAGCTGCGAATACTGCCATTCCGTTGGCCCATTGGAGAGGAGGTAAAAAGGTGAAATCTTCTGCATAGCAATCGTGCGTCATTAATCATGAAAAACGCGATAACTTAAACAATCGTGATAGACGCCCCTTATAGAACCTATAAAATGTTAAACATAACCAATATTTATCTCGTCTTAAGTTTACGCGTATATTACTCATTACAATAAAACTACTTTGACGGATTTTATCGCGGTTTATTAGGGAGGTCCCTAATAAACCGCGATAAAATCCGTCAAACCACCAGGTCATGACCACTAGGTCATGGTCACGGGTGGACTGTCCACCCGTGACCATGGTTGTAACGCTTCTGGAACATCGGGCTAGTTAAATAATTAAATAAGCCACTATAAAATCCGTAAAAGTAGTTTTATTGTAACATAATTTATTAATAATAAACAGGTGTCATAAAAGTATCCGTACAGTGATTTATTAATAAATAAGTAATAATAATAATAATAAGATCAGCGAACTGCACAGCAGCTAGTATAGTCCACAAGTGTGTACGTAGATGCAAGTCCTCACCCTGTTACTTCTGCCTCCTATTTTTATAGAATAGGGCAATAAACGAGATATCCGAGCCTTTTCACGACTACCGACGCCCATGAACATCCACATAATTATTATGCCGATGCCTTAAATGTAATATATAATAATCATAACATCTGTGGACTTATCACACTACGTTAGTCTAGCCCTGTGGTAAGTGCCGTGACTACTTGTGTTACCGGTGCTAGACAACGGAAATATATTTAATATTGTTATAAATTTAAGAAATTTTATATATATTTAATGATTCTGTTATATAAATACATATCATCATAGTCAGATAAACATCCATGACCTAGGCAGGATACGAACCCGCGATCTCTGGCGATACACTCGGACTAAGCGCCACGTTACCAACTGAGCCACCCGATTGTGTGCAAAATAAATAAGTAAATGTTAATGTTTTACAATACAACATTCGGCTATATTTCATAAGCCTCGTTCTGGGCAAGTTTCTGGCAAAAGAAGGAATAAAATAAACGTATCGCAACGCACGCAGGTCCAGTCCAGTCGTTTCTGTGTCCGGGGGCGGCGGCGGAATGTCTGGCGGCAAACGAACCGCATGGGGTAATTAATACCTACATAGACCTAACGCGCTGCGCCTTGACCCTTCAGGCATAGGTATCACGTCGGTGCTCGACACCGGGGAGATATGTATCTCAGAGCTTCACTGAAAATAAGAACAATGTTAAAGAATAGACAAGAGAGAGGTATCCCAATTTATTAGTCGGGAGTTGTAAAAAAGGCTACGATTGCTCGTTTGTCCCTCTATAATATTTATGTATAAAAATTGTTGTCATAGGAAAATAATCAAATCACACAAACAAAAATTTGGAACAAAAATTACAAATGTGCAGGTCAAAACCTGGCTCCATGGATACGAAGATGGAAGTTATTTTTTATCACCAAATGGGCTTAGTTTAATGACTTATACAGAGGTAAATGACCGTATGAGTGCGAATCGATAAACCACATTTGTGGTTTCATACCTACTCTGTGAAATTTAATTTTAATGTAAGTTATGTATAATTCCTAATAACTATCTAGACAAGTTCCGCTGTATTTCGCCGTTTCTGACGCGATTACGCTGACCTGAGACAGCGTTAGTCTTGAACGGTTGTTCAAAAAGGGATATGTAAAATTCTACTTTGAATTTTAGAATTAAAAAAATGGGGGCCACCTACAGAGATACGGCCTATGAAATTTGACTAACTTAATATCTCAGCCTAGGTACATAGGCTTGTGGATACACACGCGCTTTTATGGTATAAACTACAATTGAACCTTTTTTAGGTAGGTTATGGCTTATTCAGTGGCAATCAAAACCATAATAACAATAACCTATAATTTAAAATTTTCGGATTTATTCCTATATTAGCAGGTATTGTGATTTCTTCTTAATTTTCCCTAATTTTCTCGATTCGACGTAAATAAAGCTCCAGTGTTACAGTTTAGAATCACATTCGAATTAATATTCCTTCGCAACGCACTCTTATTGCAAACAAAGCTTACCTACAATGTGCAGTTATATTGACGACAGACTTGTTCTGCGTAGCCTGCGACCCCACGAGGGTCAATTTGAAGGTTTTTAGAACTGGCCACTTGTAGGCAATAAAACAACTAGTAAACGAAAAAATTTAAAGGTTGAAAATGGAACTCTCGAAGGCTCTGCTGCTATGGATGGTATGATTCAAAGATTACCAGACGTGAAGTGTGTTATTTTATAGTATGGGACAAAGTAATAGTCGGACGTAACTTTTTGATATATATAAACATCCGCATAATTATTGTACAGATGTGTTGCACACCTTCCTTTGCCACCTCCATAGGGCTGGAATCCTCCATCCACTGGAAACTCATAAACAGCACGAAACACGAAACCTTATTTTTAACTTGTATCACATGAGCGAGAGGTACCTGCCTATCTCCGATGAGTGGTGCCGACTGAATATGCAATGTAGCATGGCACTATGGCTTAAGTAGGAATTAGATTTTAATGATTCTGATTTTTCTTTGCCTGCCTAATTTTTTTTTAATAGCATAAGGAGGCGAACGTGCAATCGGATGACTACCGACACCCATGGACATTCGCATGATTCTTACTCACATGCGTCCCTCATCCCCCACAATGGGCCTCCGGCTACTCACAATTACCTCTTCCAATTGTTTTGTGTTTTAGAGCAAGCTTCGGTTATAAGGTTCATTAATTTTCTAGTAACAAGGTACTAAAGGTAAAACAGATTTTGGTTTTATTACGTGTCCACAAGTAATTAATTAAAAATAGCCAACCACTAATAATCTATGTACAATTGTTTAGGTTCGTCATATAATCTATGTACAATTATTTAGGTTCGTCATATAATCTATGTACAATTATTTAGGTTCGTCATATAATCTATGTACAATTATTTAGGTTCGTCATATAATCTATGTAGAATTATTTAGGTTCGTTATATAATCTATGTACAATTATTTAGGTTCGTTATATAATCTATGTAGGTTCCTAATTTTTGTCCCATGTTTATGTAATCAAAGAGTAGACACGTTATGTAGATGTTTAGGTACTCCTGCCAATGAGGCCACGTCTCCCCTACGTCTAGGACTCTCCAATGTTCCAGGACTCCTAGCTGGTTGTCTCTTAGAGGAACATAGGAGGAAGTAGAATCCGAACATTTATTCGTCGAACTGCTATATTACGTTGGGGGAGAAAAGGCTTCATCAGATACATTCACACGGGCCTGCAAGGGTGTTGTTACACCATGGACAATTTTGATGGCAACCGGCGCCCGTAGATATCCGCACAATTATTATGGTCTTATCGTGAGATTCCGGGTTTCAGTCCCGGGTCAGACCAACGTGTTATTGGGCTTTACAATTTGTAACAACAGTCCGGATTTGGAAAGCTGACGGAAAGCTTCTGTTTCCTAAAACTCTGAGACAGATAATATGAATGTGCAAATATATTATCTTAGATAGATAGTTAGGTAGGCGGGTAGGTACATACCTTATAGGTAAATAGGTAATTAATAGGACATTCATGTAATTTACAAATTGCTTAAGCAACGCCATCGATTTTTTATAGTAGCAATACAGGCAGAGAAAAGACCAGTCAGAGCCTTTTGACGACAGACACCCATAAACATCAGAATTATTGTTATGAAGACGCGTGGCCTTCTTTCCCTTCTCCTATCCAATGGACCATAGGCTAGAAATAAAATCAATAATACACTTTCGAGATTTTTCTGATAACCTCACCGAATAAAAAAGCACCTCATATCACTTACACTTTCAGTGTCAATCACAGACCAATTAAAACTGGAGATTAAATATGTAAATAGATAAAAATATATATAAATGTAAATAAAAACTCAACGTAATCACTATATGCACTTCACTGTGGTTATAACTATTAAAAAAAAAACACCTTTTCAAAACTTCTACCAAACTTGATTACTATTCAAACTACTTAGCCACGCCTACCTCTGGCGGAACTATTAGCGTATATGCATCCCTCTCTCACTTATTTTGAGATAACAACGTGGAATGAGATGGCAACATAAGTCACAAGCATTGTTATTATAGTTTTGTGCCTCGAAGCTTTAGGGTATTAACCTAGTTTCTGCAGTCGGTCGATTTTGAGTCTTACTGTGTACGTTTTAAGGCTTATTTTTGACGCACTGACGAGGAGTTTACCACTTTTTGGATATAACTTGGGACAGGATAGAGCAACATTTTTACGCGAGCGATTCAGGAGCGTAAGATGACGTGGTAAGAGCTATAGTGGCGTAAAAATAGTAAACTTAAGACGTTCTAGGAAAAAAATTCGCGGCACCTAGTTATTCTCCGTCGCCGTCTTGCGCAAGATGGCGGTATGAGAGGCGTTCGAAATTCGAATTTTCTCGGAGGAATAGGTGGGGTGTTTATTTTATAGGGTCTTAGTGGGGACACTACAGCGCTTAACGCGTTCCACAGCGCTTGAGTGGCTTAGTGTGTGAGATGTATTTAGAGCGTCTAACGTTGATGATATATATATATATTCTTGATTAATTCCAGTTTTTTATTGAAAGTTGTATTATGATAAATTTAAACATAGACCATCGTTATCATATTTCGTTAAAATAATAATAATAAAATCGGTGGACTTATCAAACCACGTCAGCCTAGTCCTATGCTAAGTACCATAAGGACTCGTGTTACAGGTACTAGACAACGGAAATATATTTAATATTTTTATATATTTAAGAAATCTTATATATTTAAGATGTTGCATTATATAAAAACATGTAATACATATATAAACATCCATGACCCAGGCGGGATTCCAACCCGAGACCTCTGGTGTATCAAACGGACTAACTGAGACAGCCGGTCGCCAAAATTAAAAAAGCAATGCTTTTTCGAGGATATCACTTTGATCAAGAAATGTACTACATTCCTCATACAACGGCTAACTACATTCACAGTGTCTACGGAGGTACTTCTTTCGTTTTGAACTAGATATGTAACCTATTACGGATATTGCAAAAAATAGAACAATCACATCTAGGTAACTATCACTAAAAAAATTCACTACTGCGTTATTTAAAAATACGTACTGGCAGGTTACACACACATATGTAGGCTGTGTATTAATAGACATACATACACCTGCCTCGGTAACTTGTAGGTAGTTTACTTTTGAATTTAATAGGCACCAACATATCTAAAGCTGTGCAGGATATATTATAGTGCCCCAGTGTGTGTGCAGCGACAAGTGCACTCCCTGTTCCCTCATTCTCATATTCTGTATGATGGGACTGTAGTCCAGCACTACCGGAGAGAAGTCAAGCGCACGAGGGATGTCCTTAACGTGTTCTCTCTGCCTACTTCCTGTCTCCAGGCTGTAGTTACAAATTGAAAGATGCCAATAACACGTTGGTCAGACTGGACTCGAACCCAGAACCTCACAACTGTAGTTGAACATGCTTACCACAAGACCACGAGATATATATGGGTAAATCCAATTGAAACCAATTTTTTCCCAGGCAACAATTAAACATTTTTAAAGAATAAAACTTGTTTTCAACACCCCTAAGAGTGATGGAATCCCACGCCCATCTGGTTTTTCGGTATTCTTTACAAATCGTACAAAATTATTTGTGTCCAAAATCCGGTTTTCTAAAATATCAAGAAAGCGTATCATTCCCATGACATTATTGACCTCAATATGTACATATAAAACTAATTCAAAGAAGTTTTATCTGATTTTAACCGGTTTTAGAGGACACTTACCGGACGAAACCGGATTTCTTGTAAGAAAAAAGGGTGTCATTAAAGAACCTGTACTGTAACAGGTATTTCTCTATAAGTAGGGTAGAAAAAGATAGTGGCCAAGTGCGAAATATGGTAATGCGAAGTTTATACCTTCTTAATCACTGTTATATTTTAAGTTAACAACGTTTAATTGCAACGAGAAAGATTTACCCACATTAGATACCTACCTACTGCTGGTTATAAATATAAGGATATAGAAACCTCATGTTCATGTCATTTTTGGTAACAAATTGCCTGGCATAAGACACTACAATACAATGTTACAATTTAATATTATGTTGGGATTAGAATCCATTATTCTCCAACACAGTCTATCACGCAAGAGAGAGAGAATCAAGAAAATAAATGTTTGACTGGTATATTTTTTTATCCAGTGTTAAATCACAAATTACAATACAAATCACATAATAACGTACAGAATATAAAATACTATATTACACCATACCAGACACAACAATTTGACAATAAGAAAAAAAACTGCAACTTACATTTTGCAACAAACAGAAAATACACTCAGTAACAGATTATTTCAGGCACTATTTTGGTGTACGTAAAAATTAATATATGCTTACTAATAGGTGGCACCTAGCTAACTGTCTCGTGGGAACTTTTACGCGGCCAGGGGTGAGAGGTACCTGTGTAGGAGAACAGTTACCTATTCAATACACCCGTAACAAAAAATAACACGAGATTAAAAACTGGAAGAAGCGAGCTTTCGATTTGGAGACGTGGTTCTTTGGATTTGTTATGAACTAATCAAACTACAATGACTATTAAAAGTTCTGTTTGTTACAAAAAACTTCCATGGGAAGGTCAGTCTACTCTCTTATATTTTTTCTAGGTAGCCACGCCCACTTTTGAGCCATTTGAGAAAGGAATTAATACGGTGTTGCACAACGACAGATAAGAGGTAATTTGCTAGTTATGACCTTATGGTATGGTTGTTAATTACAAATAACATTTAATACTTTTACTGTGCATTAGTTTAATACACGAATATAACACAATAAAATACATAAAAAGCTTATTCGAAGTACTGTACTGTACTGTACTGTACTGTACTGTACTGTACTGTGCTGTGCTGTGCTGTGCTGTGCCGTGCCGTGCTGTGCTGTGCTGTGCTGTGCTGTGCTGTGCTGTGCTGTGCTGTGCTGTGCTGTGCTGTGCTGTGCTGTGCTGTGCTGTACTGTACTGTACTGTACTGTACTGTGCTGTACTGTACTGTACTGTACTGTACTGTACTGTACTGTACTGTACTGTACTGTGCTGTACTGTCGAAGGACTGTATTGCGGGCAATGAAGACCATTGCCCGCAATACAGTCCTTTAAGCGTTGAGGCCAGTTATCAGTAGAAGCTCGCCCTCTTTCCATTGGGGAAAATATTCACTGCCAATCGTATGGATTGTTTCAAGGACTCCAAATTATCATGACGTTAAGAGCAAGATGTGCTCTGTAAATCAAGATGTGCTCTCTAAATCAAGATGTGCTCTCTAAATCAAGATGTGCTCTCTAAATCAAGATGTGCTCTCTAAATCAAGATGTGCTCTCTAAATCAAGATGTGCTCTGTAAATCAAGATGTGCTCTGTAAATCAAGATGTGCTCTCTAAATCAAGATGTGCTCTCTAAATCAAGATGTGCTCTCTAAATCAAGATGTGCTCTCTAAATCTGATCATTAATCTAGCAAATTAAGATCGGGACTAGACAATGGCCAGACTTCAGCTCTGATGAAGTCCGAGACGTTCGCTACTAACCAATACTGCTTGACGCCGAATGATGTTGGAAGGACCATACTTGGTAACTGAACGCAGTGTCGTCAAGGAGCTTAACTACCTTCTCAAGAATGGTATCCAGATACACTTGTACCGATGTTTTGATACCTTTTACACAAAAAAATATGGCTTCGTCACTCCTTCATAGCTAACACCCCACCAAACCTTCCCTGGAGTCGGATAATGCCCACACTACACTCTGTCTGCCAATTGGGAAGCTTCCTTAGAGCGAGCATAAATATGATAATTTTGTTTGTCTAAATATTGCTCAATTGTAAAAAAAACACATCCGTAAACAATTTTTTTCTGTGACCTCCATTTTACATATCGCTTCAATAGTCGTTTCGATCTTACCACCCTGATCGACTTTAATCTATCAGTCAAGAAAAGACCAGTGTGTCTCTTATAGGTGCTTTCTTAATTTCCCGAGATAAGATCTTTTGCTTTCGGACAGGATTTCTTCGAATTCTTTTCCTCAATGCTTTGAACACCTTCTTTGTACGAACACTACGTGGACGGCCAGATCTTCCTCTGTCACAAACAAAGGACGTCTCATTGTACCTATTAATAGCCCGGTACACAAACATTTTACCAGTACCAAGTATTTGGAGAGTTTTAAATATTGCATTTCGCTCCATGCCTACATTGTGTCATCACAGCGATTCCGTTCCCTTTAACAGTCATCCATTTTATTATCGTAAAGTGTGATACAATGTATCGCCGCCAAAAAATCGTATAAAAATGACAGATTCCAAATTCAAATGTAATAAATGTTAATTTTTAATTTTAAAAAAACTTATGGGAAAAACGACAGGAAAAAATGGCGAAGTAAAGACGTGTACTTGATAAAAAAAAACTAAAGAAGAATAAACTACTAAAGACGAGGCGGTATGGTGATATGATTTTAGCCTGTCCGTAAGGACGAACCCTACAACAACAACAGAATCTATGGCTAGACTAAGGATGTAACATGTGATATATCACATTGTTATCTGTGTCCAAATTTTATTTTGTTTTGCGTAGGATTCAAATTAAATAAAAAAATATGACTCTACAAATCTCTTTTTGAGCATCATTACTTTACTATTGCCGCTTCAACCCTAACCCTGACCTGAGAAGAACCGGCGAAACCAACTCAGCGGATGTGACGAACTGAGGTAATTAAAAGTAACATTACAATTATGTACTCGCACACTTAATTATATTACATTTTGTTACAACAATTTTATTCCCAAGAATTATTTTGCCCTTTACCACATAAGTACTTGTACTTTACTTTTAGGTAGTAAGAGGTAGTGGCATGCTGCATAGCAGGCGAATTGGTTCCGCATGACCGGGGCTGTACCTCTTACTCGCATGATACCGACGTAAAGTGACAGTTTCGATGTCGCGTTTCGCTCGGTCTGTGAGTTTCCGGTGACCCATTGGAGGGGAGGAAGAAAGGGGGACAGCACACCGTCATAACAATTATACGGATGTTAATGGGCGTCGGGAGTCATCAGAAGATTCCAAGTGCTCCTCTGTCCGCCTGCAGGTGTAGTAGTCTGGCAGAAGTCTCCCCGTTCCCCCCCCCTTCCCCCCCATTAAGACTGGCAAGTAGATGTGTATGTGTGTGTGTCAGTAGGCTTTGGCATTTTGATGTTACAACAAAGAAAGCAGTTTCGAGTCTATCATACTAACATTTGTTGCATATTTTCCATATGTTCCTTAGACGTTTTTGAGAGGAATATTTATTACTAAGGAAAAGGGAAAATACTAAGAAAGTGTCTATTTTTTAAAATATCAGAATGTACATCGCGCATCGTGCCTCTTCTCGCGGAGATAACCTTCAACCGTCCTGATGATGTCCACAACACAACTCATACTGAACAGGCGACGGTGTGATTGAGGTATTCAAGATGAACATACATACATAGACACTGCGGTCGCTCCCCGGGGAAGGCGAGGGACTACTCAGACACGTAGGAGCGGAATCTTTTTTCAAAACTTTTATCCGCCCTTAACGGACTGTGTAAGTACTGGTTTTGTTAATCGGAACATATAAAATTATAATTCTTCGGGTACTTTTAAAACTATTTACATCGGGACATCTGTCTCTCTCTCAGTCCACCCGTGACAATGGTTGCTGTAAATCTGCTGAAACGTCGGGCTACATAAATAACAGAGAGACGAACTTCTTAGCATTCCATGAATTCACCGTGCGGGTGCCGGGTCCATCGTGTGGCAGAAGGAGTAAGCCCCAGGAGCCCCGGGACTTGTGAGTCCGGGTGGAGGTTTAGGAGGCCTCTTTGTGCTGAGCATCAACACTCACCTTCACTACTCAGGTTTACCCCCCCCCCCTACCTAGCCAAATAATAATAATAATAAACCGCAATAAAATCCGTAAAAATAGATTTATTGCAAGTACCGTTTGCGTTATTCGGAACAACTAAACAATTATAAATCTTCCAGTACTTTTAAAAACTTAGAACATCTGTTATACCTATTTATACCTGTTATACTTATATAGTGTAGGTACCTACCACTTTTAGCATCAGAGTATTCGCAATTAGAATTGATTTACATATTGACTAAAATTGAAAGTAGCCTATTTGCTGATTAAATAAGATTTATATAGATACGTATATATGACTGACTATAATATGTTGATATCCATGTACTTATCAAAATTCATTAAATTAGGTATCTAGTATTTATGTGCACGAGCCTCGAAGACTTCTAATCTAAATGAAAGAAATATTCTATGTATAGATAGAGATATACATACATATCTATCTATAATTAAGTAGAAACAGACAAAAAATGTACCAAGCAGGTACATTTTGTGTCGTATGGGCATTACATTAAACCAGGTCGGGGAGATCCTGGAAAATACATGGAAAAACAGTCTCCCTTCTCAATAAACCCCAGTGGTGTCCCGTCACATCAGTGGACGAGCCATGGCAATGTGGAGGCATAAAGCCGCGACGGTACCAGAAGCGTAGATGAAACAGGCTTGAACTAATGGCGAAATGCTTTATACAAGGATCCAGGTAGGTCAGGGGAGCTGCTGATATTTCCAAAGAGTGTTACGTGTATAGGGGCAAGCTGTAAGACATCACAGAGGTACACACCTGAAGCGTCCTCATGTCATGGCCTTCGGGGCCGTACTGGACATTGTGTGTGTCCAACACGGGCATCGTCACAGAATTTAAATAGCTATCTGGATTTCGACATTTCAGAAATAGACTCTTCAATCTCTCTCTTCTATCTTTTTTTAAGTTTGCTATTTGGAATGCTTTCGTGGATCTAAAAAGTAATGAATTTGTATGTTTTAGTATGTTTTTAATTGTTTAATACATTTTGAAACGTTATAGAATATTTTTTGTTACATTTTAGTGACCAGAAATATTTGTGCCAACATGGTTTGATTACATCGTGTATATAAATATATACATACAAAAAGATAGGCAAAACATAAGTTTTCAGATATATACATTGGAAAAATGAAGCTCCAGTCTTTTTGTTCTCTGCTAGAATCGTTCAAAATATTGCCCAAAAAAGGCTTTTGACAATATTTTAATCAGGCGGTTAATGTTGTAATTACGTACAAAGGCCTTTCACATCAACATAATTGCTTCTGCTTCATTGTGGAAGCTCATCAGTACATTGTAATGATTTTAAAGCATTTTACATACTCATTAGCTTCGCCCCGCGGTCTCACTCGCATTAGTTTGAAAATAATGGAAGAATGGACTTTCTTCTTACAGACCGAATACAAAGAACCTTGTATGATATTGGGTTAAGTGATTTAGGATATCCAAATAATCAGCTATGGCCATGCTACCGCTTTTAGTGCGGTATGGACATTAATTTGTGAACAATCAACTTGCGAATATTGATGTGTATCGGTAGACAAATGGCACCGCTCGTTCGTTTGTCCCCTTACGCAATAAAAAACGGCTCAAATTATTGGTACATACCCTATTTACACAATAAAAGCTCTCAAATCGAAGAAAAAGTATGACGTAAGCGAACTAAAGCACAATAATTTCTAAATAAAAAAGTAGTACTAACACAAAGCCTCTGCAATATCGTTAGAAAAAACCTCCTCACGCAACAAAACCGCTGATACTGAAATACCCTCACACCTGTTCTCCCCGCCCCCTCCCGCCCCCTAAATCACCTTGCGTCATTAATTCATTTTAAGACGCCTAACACGGCGTCCCCTTAGACTCCACATTTGCATGTTACAAAGTATGGAAGTTCGCTAACGAACTGCGGGTGGGGTGCGGTTGGGGGGAGTCTAAGGTTGCCGCTGTAAGACGGGGAATTGAGTACAGGGTCGTACTCAGACCTACGTTTTGTTATTTATTTTATTGCGATGAAAAATTTTAAAATTATTTTTAATTTCAAAGTATATAAAACACGAGTACAAGGAGACTATTAAATGCATGTTGACTGCGCGCCTCGGTGTCTCCCACATTTTAAATTTCTTTTCCGTGGAGACATTATAATAACATTTTCAAATATACTATACGGCCTATTCTCAGAACTACAATTTTTTTTAATAGAATAGTAGTGCAATCGAACAATCGGAGTCTTCCTACAACTAACAACGCCCACGAACATCTACATACATAAGATGCCAAGATACATAATTTTATTATGGGACTTATAGTAAGTACATAGAAATAGTAAGCTTATTTATTTAATTCATGACTTATTTTTATTTTTTATTATTGCGTGCTGAGATTATTGCGTGTTGTCTTAATAATGGTTAGTGTGGACTGATTATTTGGAATTTATAATTTCATTATAAATTCAATTTAATTAATATGTTACTATTAATATATTTTCTATTAATTTATACAGAGGTTTATTTAGTTTCATGAATGTTTTTGAAAGATTTATTTATATAACCGGTGTTTCTGTGATTTGCATAAGTTTGGATGGAAAAACAGAGGACATCAAATGAAGGGCAACAATTTATGTGTACGTGTAGACTTACCTCATATAATAGCAGGAGATTATAGCGGCATTTTGCTTACATGACTGGGGAGGTACCTCTTGCTCACTTGATACCGCCGTAAAATGACATCTACAGTGTCGCGTATCATGCAGTTTGTGAGTAGCCGGTGGCCCACTGGGGAGGGGGAGGTGAAAATGAGGGCAACGCATGGGCATAGTAATTGCGCTATTGTTCGTGGGCACCGGTAGTCGTTTGACCCCCTGTACTATAAAAAAAAACCTTCATGTATTATTGTCATTATATTATTAATCTATTTCTACACAATTATAGTTACACAAGTTTTACTTTAATATATTATAAAATGTTTATTTAGCAAAATAAAATAATTAAATGAAACATCCCCAAGCCGTACCTGTACACCTCGAGCGCGGAGAAAGATGAAGGAAATGAAAATGTACGCTGCAAAAAGGGGGGGTGCCCCCTCGGAGGAAAGCCCGAAAATTCTATAAAGAGGGGAGGGGTACCTTTTGTACGATAAGCCCTTAGGGGGCGCATTAGTCTTGCAGACGTCTCGAAATGAGTTCTTATCGGGTTAGGCAATTTCCTTTTTGAAGGCGATGCGGGTTTTGTTAGTTTAGGGGTTGGGGGTTATTTCTATCGGATTTATACAAGCTGATTGGATAACTATTTAACCCAGTGTTTTATTTATAGCCGCTGATATTTTTTGTGTATATTTTCCATGAATGGCTTATGATTTAACTGATCTACCTACGTTTACAAATGAATAAATTGAATTGGATGAAATTTATTTGTTTGAACATCGACGTATGCTGAAAGGTTGTATCATGAAGTATATTTTGATCACAATAATTCTAAGAACTATCTACTACATACACGTTCACGGAACTACTACACACACGTGCACGGAACTACTACACACACGTGCACGGAACTACTACACACACGTGCACGGAACTACTACACACACGTGCACGGAACTCATAATCGTCACAAATCGTGACAGTCCACCGTCGCCACACAGTAGTAACATGTGAGTGAGAACTTCGTACTATATCTCGTTTTATATAAAACTATAACTGGTTATTTCGAAGTCGATTAAGGTGGTTCTACATGGTCGTGTCACGTGACAGCTCCCGCTCGAAGCCTGATTAATATTGTATTACGTCGGCAAGCCTACCGCGTGCGGGTAATACGATCCACGGGAAAATGTTAACCAACCGTCTTATTACGCCTACGCGCCTCTCAAACTATTCCTACTTTAAATAAAAATACCGAATTTATTCCTTGAAATTCATATTTCGAATTCAGAATATAAAACTCCAACTGTTCTAATTCCGAGTTTGTTCGCTTTATAACTTCATAGCTGTATTCAGGTGTTCGAAATTCAAAACACGAAACTCACTATCAAGAAGCATGACATTGCTACGCAAAATATTGTATGCACACCTTCAGAAGTACAGGCAGGTACCGAGACTACACCTAGAAAGAAATTAGTTATAAAATATGCACAGTAAAAGTATAGTTATAAAAGAAATTATGACCTTCCTAGTAGGTAGATACTGACATCACCTAGTGGTTTCACCTACTTCTATTAATTTTTAATAAAAAATGCTGTGGTAGCTGGTAATACATCATTATCATCATTATTCCTTATCGGTCCTGTGCTGGACTTAGGCCTCTTTCAATGATCGCCAAGTCAACCGATCTCCTGCTACTCGCATCCATCCCGGACCAGCCACTGCACGGAGATCGTCTTCTCACCTGGTGAACTCCATTAGGTTGGGCCATGGTAATACATAACCAAATACAAACAAAATATATTTATTGTACACATATTTTGTAAATTCTTTAATGTTTACGCAAACATGCCGTGTAGGGAAAAACGTATAAAATGAACCAAATTAAAAAATATATGATTACTATCTAATCTACATAAATTGTGACGTAATGAGCTAGATTTTTTGCGTTCAATGATTGCGCTATCGTCGTCAATAATAACCAAAATAAAAATTCTTGCGTGTGCATATGACTACACGAAACGTACTTAACCTTCTACGAGAGCCTTTCTTTTCGGACCTCAACTTATGCTGTGGAGACGAAGAGATACCCAAAATAGCTTCATGGGTTGCTAAGAGCGCTCGCCTGGCGACGAGACTAGGATTGTGGACGAAACAGGGACAGATCCCGATCTCTCCCACAGATGGGACAGATGCATCCCGATATGAGAGTGTTTGTAACAGCTAAGTATGAGAGACAGATGGAAAGAAAACACATGTTCACACCCTACTCTATCTGCCTTTCCATCTTCATAAACATATATCTCACTTTCAACTTTCATGGGCCTCGTTTTCGTACCGTACTCGTAATGCATTCACCAGCGTGTGCTAAGAAATTTTACTACAAAAATATTGCGCAATATAAATAATTGGCTTGGGACCGTATTACTATGAGTTGTTAAACAACTTTGATTTGAGAACCACTGACGATTTAATACGTCTTCGATGTCATTCAAAATTACAGCGCTTCTGAAATACTCTACGTAGAGCTTTATGCGTGTGACACAAGCCCTACGTCCTGTTTCACTCGCAAATAAATTATTAATTAATTGTAAATTCTACGATCTAATATGAACTACTTTGGCGGATCTTATCGCGGTTTATTTAGCAAAATGATAAGTTGTAAAGCTACTGGCAGTCGACAAAAGACATCCTGTGGATCACCTCATCATCATCACCGTCAGACCAGAAAGGATTTTGGAAATAAAAATGAAATTAAATCATTTCTTTCAGACTGAGCTCCATATTGTGTTTATTACAAACAAGTCTCATTAATAAATAACAATACATTTTAACTATTTGTGCCAATGCTGCAAGAAGCAATTGGTTCGTCCTGACTTGAGAGGTGTTCTACCTTTTGTTAACTTAATTGTGAAGTGGCGGCTATGGGTCGTGTTTTTTACGGTTCGTGAAGTCCCGCGGCCATTGGTGAATGACTGCCAATAGTCCATCCGCATGTCGCTTATGTCTTTATGTACCTCATCTATTGCCTTTGGTCGAGTGGAGTCAACCCGACCATTCGTTTTCTCGGTATGAAGATGACCTTTTTCCATGTCGTATCCTATGATCCTATGATCCAAAATTTTATTCAGATTGGTACAGTCATTATTGTTTGATTAAATAGCAAACATACATTTAAATATTCACATTCATACTATACTAGACGTTCCCTACGGTTTCGCCATAAAATCTATTCCGTGAGAACAATTCTTTTTGTTTTCGAGATCAAAAATAATGTTTATGTAATTCCAAATTATAATATTCACCAATAAAACTCCAAGCACAAACAAACAAGTTTTCGCATTTATCTTAGTAGGACGTAACGCAGATAAGTGCTAGTTAATTTATTTACAACACTAAACAAAGCGACACAAAACGGCTCTCCCGCTAGTGCTTCTTACAACAACCGAGGAAGGTAATTTTAAGGAAGGGTGACGGCTCCTCGAAACTGAACGAGGATTAACGAGATTCCATTAAAATGATACATGGGGCGTCTTACCGCGTCTGAGTGTAGTTATATCTATGGCAGGGGGGGAGGAGGTACAATTATAACGTAAAGTTTGGCAAACAATTGGAGTCTACTCCTTAAGAAATTATTTGAGAAACGCAATAGCAAGAAGTCACTTGTCGAGCCGTACCGATTCACCAATGACATATGTTAGACTCCAGTACCGACGTGACTTAATAATTACAGGTACATAGAAATATACCGCCCAAAATTGAGAAAAATCAGTAGGCCTACAAAATATTATACCTCTACGTATCTAAATTTAATAAGGGTTTTGTAGTTACATGCACTACGTAATTCTTGAAAAATTACTTCATCACCTGTCCACTGAAGGACATCAAGGCCTCGCTCAATGAACGCCAAGACGACCGATGTCCTGCTACTGGCATCCAGCCCGGATCGGCTACTGCACGGAGATCGTTTTCCCACCTGGCGAACAGTCGATGGATAGTTCGTATTAGTACACGCGGCATCCACTCCAAAACCTTACAGGCCAGTAATTGTACAAAAAATTACTTACGTGTAAATGTTAAAGTTTCTCATCGAATATCGGCTTTGATTTCACTCACATTAATGTAAATTATCAATTTATAAAAATTTGTTTAAAAATAACAAAAATATTCAAAATTAAAAGTAAAAATAATGTATTAGCTTTAGTGTTACAAGAATCTTCAGTTCACATATGCTGCACAATATAGCGAACTAACAATTGCGCAATTATATTTTAAGACGATTTCATTACCTTCGGCCGTATGTTAACAAGTACCAAAGTTTTGGTTTAGAACTTTGAACATTATGTTGACATACTTTAGGCTTATAGACATTTATTTTTTATTCGATAAGGGGCAAACGTGCAGGTGCTAGTTAACAACCGCCGCCCATGGACATCCGCATGACCCGAGGTTATTCAGGCGCGTTGCCGTCCTTCAACATGGGAGTAAGCTCTTTCCTTGAAGTACACCACATCGTATCGGTTCGGAAATGACCACGATGGCAGCTGGTTGGAACCAGCGCAATTTCCTACCGCGCGCACAACTTCGATGTGCGCGGTAGGAAATTGCGCTTGAACCGCACAGTTGTAGACTCTGGGACATCAAGGTGGTGATGGTGGAACTTGGAGTTCCGCGGCGATGTCCGAGAGTGGAATTCCGTTGCTGGTATTGATCCGAACAACTCCTCGTAGCACTCTTATATTATATATTGTACAAGTCATACTCTTCTATTTGTTCTCAAAAGACATAATGAAGACGCTTACATAAGAACACAAAGGAATAGAACTGTTGAAATACGTTCATATTCGTCCTTAACATATATGATTATGACCCATTTAATACATTTACTTATATCTCTACGGTTTATTTTCTATTACATACTCAGCCCATTTACTCTTAAATGACGTAAATGGGTGTATTTCTTTTATGTGTACAAATATTTTACTGTAAAGTTGTACTCCTTCAAAAGTAATGTTCTTTTTTCTGCCATAAGATGTTCGCACTTGCTAACTACTTTAAAATGTACACTTTATTTGAAACTTTGCATACGCACAAAGTGCCAATAGCAATGTAATATTTAGATCTTTTTTCAATCTCTATATTTCTTTTAATGCAGAATGCTTTTGAATAAGTATATTTAGAAATTATTGGGGAACTGCTCGCGAATTCGAACGCTTGGAATGCTGAATGTAGGGATATCACGATATATCACGATATATCACGATATGTCACGATATATCACGATATATCACGATATATCACGATGTATCACGATATATCACGATATATCACGATATATCACGATATATCACGATATATCATGATATATCATGATATATCACGATATATCACGATATATCACGATATATCACGATATATCACGATATATCACGATATATCACGATATATCACGATATATCACGATATGTCCTGGACCAAGAGGAAGTCGCGCTCCTGTTGATGAAACGCACAAACATGTACAAAATGTTACTCCATTAACGGACGGGAATTTGGAGTGCCGTCTTGTCTCAGATGTCCCCCCAGGTGGGTTCCCTCCCTAAACCTACTTTCGTGGTTCTGCCGCGAACGTAATAAACACACCGCGTGTGTCTATCGATCTTCTGCACAAAGCGCGCGGTATGTACAGGGTTTTATGTAATTTGTTATGTATGTTACTTGTAACATTTTAATTGTTGGTTTGCGGATATATCGGGCCGGCACGACCGGGGAAGTACACCAAGCTTAATGTCTTAAGCTCTTTTTTCTTTTTTTTAATTCAGAAGGACCTGTTACTGTTGGCGGCGCTGATGCCCTCGCCCCTACCGCCGAAATAAATAAAGCCGAACCAGGAGACCTTTTGTCTTCTGGTTCGGCTTTAGCTGTCACATTTCATGTGGTCTACTGGCGTCTAGTGGTGCATTAGGGATTGGGATCCAGGATGGACTGTGGCTGATTGTACAGATGTGTACAGGCGCCTGCAGTCAGCTAGGGGCTGCGACTGTATGTTCGTCTCCTTATGCTAAAAAAACCATCAAATAAATATTCAAAACAAGGCACCAATGGGGTGATGCCTATTTGTATTTTAGGAAGGTGCAGCGCCGTCCTGCACAGGAGTAGCTTCGATTGCACGATTGTTCCTCCATAGTATAAAAAACCTTCCACTTTGTTTTATATATAGTAAGACAAATGAGCAAACGGAGTCCTTAGGTAACTACCGCACCTCCACATCCACATGTACGGGTATTGCCCTCCTTCACCCAACAGGTACTCCTCAAAGTTCCGATGGATACTCACAAACCGCACGAACCGTGACGTCATACGCAACACTTTTAAGGTATCACATGAACGAGAAGTCTCTAATTCGTCTGAATGTACCATAATGCATCATGGCACTACCCCTTACATCAGAGTCACGTTCGTTCTTAAGGAGTAAACTCCTGTCTCGTGTCGCAGCTGACGCACAGTTTAATTATATTTAGGTACCCAGTGGGTGGAAGCTTTATCAAAATCTCGACGAAGTAATATTTCTCTTGGCAAGTATTTCTATATAACTGCTTCAAACTACAGCCTGCGTTCATTTTGATTAAGACGTGCGTAGGGTTGTCGACGCCCTCAAAACTAGAATTTCTATACTAATATTATAAATGGATAAAATTGATTGTTTGTTTGCTTGTATTGAATACGCTCCGAAACTACTAGACCAAATTGAAAAATTGTTTTACTATAAGTGTTGGACGGAACCGGTAGCCGGTAGTCGGTACAGTAGCCGGTCCGTGATGGACGCGAGCAGCGGGAGATCGGTTGGCTTGCGAGAGGTCTACGTCCAGCAGTGGATCGTTAGGGCTGATGATGATGATACTGACGATTCGACATTATCGGTGATGAACATAGGCTATATAATACTATCTAAAGTCATATAGAAGATTATGTGAACTTCCACGATGTAATAAAGGTGTGAAAATTATTAAAAATTATTGACAACAAGTTGTCGCGATAGACGTTGTTCTGTTATTGTTGTCGCGATAGAGGTTGTTCTGTTATTGTTGTCGCGATAGACGTTGTTCTGATATTGTTGTCGCGATAGACGTTGTTCTGTTATAGTTGTCGCGACAGACGTTGTTCTGATATTGTTGTCGCGATAGACATTCTTGTTTTGGTCCCAATCCTGTGGGATATGTGGTACGTCTGGGTCCTGCGGTCGTCTCCTTTCCAGGATGGTTGTCATCTGTCATGCAGATGACACTCTCGTCACATCCCGGGGAAGAAACTATAGGAGGCGGCGCGAATGGCTGAAATAGGCTCTGCCTTAATAGTCAGCCGCATAGACAGATTGGGCCTTCGGTTTCGCCTAGAAAAGGAGCGTGAATGGAGGTGGGGGTGAGTCCAACAATGACATACCTTGGACTCACTCACGATGGTGGGTGGACCTTCAGCCCCCATTTTTGACAGCTTGGGCCGAAGTTCCTAGGTGTGGCTGCGGCACTGGGCCGTCTACTACCCAACATGGGAGGCCCTGTACAGTGCCCCTGTATGGGGTAATGCTCTCACTACAGCGAAAAAGATTCAGATGCGCAATACGCAGCGGGTGATAGCGGTGAGGGCTATACGGAGGTAATGTACGATCTCCTGTAGGGTACTCCTTGGTTCAAAAGAGGAGGACACGAGGTGAGTACTTACCGCAGGAGGGTCTCCGAGGGTTACGTAGGCGAGGAGAGGAGGCGCTGATGCGGACGTGGTGGGAGGCCCTGGCGCAGTCAACGTACGGCGTACATACGACCAACGCACTGCGCCTGCTTTTAGATTTGGCAGCTACGCTGGGAGGGACGGACCTCTCGCTCTCGAGCGCGTGATTTTTTTAATGCTCGGGAGTGACTGGAGTGATAGGAGGCCGGTGGGCCGGAAAGGGTGGAGGAGGGGGAGATGGAGGATGGCCTGCCTCGTGAACGACGCATGGGAGTTCGGCGAAGGCGCTATGGCGCTATGCGCAACTTATGCCGCCTCTTTAAGTGGGGCCAGGGGTTAGGGTGGGTACCTGAGCCCATTTCACGTCACCAACGTCGAGGGGGGCTGATCTAGGTTGCCCGGTCTAACGCGGGACTAGCCAGTCTCCGAGGTGCCCCTTTGCTAACAGATCCGGGGAAACCTCATTTTAGGCTGTCGTCGGCTACCGCGGGGTTTTAATGGGTATTCGGTTTATCTGCGAGTCCTACACACCTATTGGATCTCATACAAGACCGGTGGGCAGTGCGTAAATGGATTTCTCCGCGCAACCAAAAAAAAGTAGATGACAATCAAAATACAATGTAGTCGATTACCTACCCGAAACCCTATTGTAGGAAGACGTAAGCCAAAGACAATAGTATTCCGCCAAAAGTTCTTTGAATATAATATAACATATCATAAAATCTTTCTGTCGTCAGCCCTAAGTGTTCGGAAGGCAGAGTAAGGAGCGAAGTTAGATTGAAAGCCGAACGCCGTAAGTAGACGGCGGGTTCTTTAATGAACGCTGTAGAATGTTGTGGCTATTCAGATCCAGAATTGGCCCATATTAGCTCCCTTATTCAAACATAAAAATTAATTTTATGAAACTTATTGCAGAGTTCTTCTAGGGCTGCCTTTTTCATATTTTACTATACTATGTAGTTGTTTATATGGCAATATATAAGTGACAATCTCTTTTATTATTCACGTATTTTATTTATTCTTTATGGTTTTTTTTCTATTTGCTAAAAAATAAACGTCTCAGAATGTTAAAACTACATCAGTTAAAATTAAAATATGGCCCATACTAGCGCCCTAATTGAGATTATTTCTCATTAAATGTTCCGATTTGGACCTGTCCCGTGTCAACCCCTTACGAGTATTATCGCTTTCTTCATACCATTAAATCATACATAGTTAGCTCATAGTTATACATATATACCTAATACCTACTTACACATGCGCCTTAATTACAACAAAAAATAATGGTAATGTTTACATGAAGACAAACAGTCCTCACGCGAAAGAACTTGTTACCTGCGAGTCGGGCTGTGAATACAAAGCGCTCCGTCTGAGGATTGCGTGGAAGTCCCTGTTAAGTATTTTTCTACTTGTGTGTGATTGATTGTTTTTTTTTTCCGACATACGGAAGTTGGAACCCCAAGCACATCGGTATAAATGTATTATCGCGCCACGTGGAAGGAACACTAAAATATATACGAGACCCACTGCTTATTAATGTGTACATATATGTAGCGAAGTGGAAATGGTCATACACTCAGAAGATCAGATGGCAGAAGGGCCAGTAAGGTTCTGGAGTTGAGGCCGCGTTTAGGAGAACTAGGTGTTGGTCGAGCGAGAGAAGGGTATGTCCAGCAGTGGACCGATAAGGGTTGATAATGGTGATGGTGTATGTGATTGATGGCAAACTAGTTATATATTAAAATCTGTAAAATCGTTTCTTGGTTCTCTCTCGGATTGTCCATCGAGCTCTGGTTGTGGGTTTTCTTTCATCAATCGGAGCCCTTTTACGACTACCGACGCCCATGAACATCCACATAATTACTATGCCGATGCGTTGCCCTTCTTCCCCCCTCCCCAATAGCCCACCGGGTACTCACAAACCACACGGAAAGCGACACAGAAGATGTTACTTTAAGGCGGTATTATGTTGATGTTCCAATATAAAATGATGCGCATAGGTTCAATCAAATAGCTCATTTGCTCCTCCATGAAGAAAACTGATAATAATTTACTTGTAATTATAAACTTCCATACCGCTAGTGTCACAAGCCCTTATGACATACGTAGGTATATAAATATAAAGAGCAGATGATCGCAAGTGTATGTAATTATGTAAATAAGTAAGCCGTGAGGGGCCCCCCACAGCCCAAGATGTGCCCCCGCGCGAAACTACACGCGATATTATAACTTTCTACGCCTCCCGGTCTATAGTGTGGAAAGGGCTTCTATCTTAAATGTATCTTACTAACGTTAAATGTGAAAGTTTATAGGTATGTATATTATTCTTTCACATGTAAACTATTGCACTGAACTTAATTTTATTTAAACACAGAAGAATATCATTTCTATTCCGTGATAATTAGTGATTTCCTATAGTGTCAGAGGATGGTTTTTCTTATATATTCCCAAGAGTAAAATTTTGTATGAAATAATAAATTTACGTGTCAGAAATCAAGGAGCACAGCTATTTCCCCATCATTAAAGTCAGAGTGACTGCTAGATAAAAATCAAAGGTGTTAAGCTTCATTAATCTTCCTTACAAAAGGACAGTGTTATAAAACAGCCGTGATAATCAAACTGGCTTCCGTTCTAGTGACTTCATTCACCTAAGTATGATTGCCTCTATATAGCAGCACCGTTGTCTTTGCAAACCATATTTACTTACATATCTATATGCCTATATATATTTTACGATATCGTGTAGAACTCATGAACTGCTGGACGGATTTAGATTTTTGATATCTCACTAAAAATCTGCTTGAAATATCAGAATTGAAACAATAAATATTGTTTATTTTGTATGTATCGGTATATTGTATGAAAGAAAAATTAATGTGTAATAACAAAAATAATCAAATTCGTTATTTTAACAGAAGCCGTGTCCTCTTTAGCGCGTTCGCAGCGTCGCTCCGCTAAGAAGTGCTCGCGGCGCCATCTTGAATCTCATCCTCTCCGCGGTCGTTACGTGCCGCGGGTAATGTATTAAAATATTATGTGCTCCTGGTACTTCGCCTTATTTTATACTCCCTCTCTCCTATCCCCCTCCCATGCACCCTCCACATCTGTATTCCGAGCACTGGCTGGAAACATTACACGTCATACTAATATTGCTCTAGTTTGTTTCTTAGATTGGTAATGTTCCTTACGATTTGTCAATGCTGAACTTATCATCATCTGCAGAATAAAGTTATATACGGACGTAACAGTCCTCTTGCAATGAAATATTTCCTTGTGCTATTAATTCAGTATGACGAATAGGCAGTGGCATACTGTAGTGCAGTCATGTGAGTCAGGCAAGCATATCGTCTTAAATGAGCACATAAATATTTATGCAAAAATTATTTACATTTCTTCCGGTAGTGATCGATGCCATAATATATATCTGATAAAAAAAACTGTCAATTAATCAAATCTGACACATTTCATAAAAAATATCTTTTCGAATGCTGTGCATCCATTTTTAAAAGACAACTAAAAAAAGACTACAGTAAAAAGGATGAACGAAACGGAAGAGGATGGTCCTTTGCCGGATGACTTTTGCAACTACCTTCCTTGGGCCTGCAACCAGCTAGGTGTACCAGCTGCAGTAGTAGTGACTAGAATACTTCAAAGTATGCTCGTTTGTTTTATTTTACATAGGCATTACGTTTTTTTTTCCGGGGCCAATAGTCGAATGCTTCTGGCGATTGCCAACACCCACAAATAGAAAAATAATATCTATTTATTTTTAAGGTGAGATATAAAAGAATACATATAAAGGTAAACTGGAGTTTAGTAAGAGGAAGTGCCATGCTATATTGCAACGAAATCGCTCACATGATACCGGCGTAAAGTCACACTTTCGGTGTCGCGTTCCGTGTGGTTTGTGAGCCGCCGGTGACCCATGGGGTGGGGAGACAAGGAGGGCAACGCATCGGCACAATAACTATGTGGATGTTCATGGGCGTCGGTAGTCGTTAATATACTCCGTTTTCTCATTTGCTCCCTATACTATAAAGAAAAATGGAAAACAAAAATATGTAGATGCGCTGCCTCCCTTTACTCAATCCCTCACTCTCACAAAGCAAACACAACACGAAAGCATAACCATGACTTAACGCTGGTATCATGTAAGCGCGAGCTACTATCACAGCCGTGTAATATTGCTAAAATGCAAAAGTGATTCTACTTACAGCGGACCTAGCCTTGCCTGAAGCTATTGCAAGAGAAGTTTTCGACGCCCATCTAATCTATGTTTATAGCCACTGGTCTGTCACGCCACTACCTAATGGCAATATGTTGCATATTTTCTTCTAGTATGATTTGGGACTGTTTTAACTTGATAACGTACATAACATAATGAGTCGGGATTGTAAAAGTATTAATAAACCGCGAAAAAATCCGTTAAAGCACTTTTATTATAATTGATAATTGTAATTATTAAATTATTGTGGTTTATTCTAGAATACTGTAGATAGTAAACTTATGTTAACTCAGTAATCATGTTTAGCACTATCTTAGTACTAAGTAATTTTAACAACTTGCAGACGAGACTTTAAGCACACTCACGGAAAGAAGAAAAAATAAAAGCAGAATAAAACTAACACAATCAACGTTTAACATTACATCAGATCAAGATGTATTTTCCCCCAAAAATTCAGACCAAAGTAACACCAAACAGCTTGCTATAAATGTTGCAGCTGTATACAGTAATAGCAATAGCTTAGTCGAGATAAGATTTGAGAAAAATAGGAACATACCAAGAGTGGTACTAAAAGTTATAAGACTAATAGTACATTTTTACTGCTCATTAAATAGAATCTATATGAACGAAGGAGTCAATAAATATACCGTACATGAAATCAACGGAATAATCAAAGCGTCGCACATAACTGAAATATGTTTGGACAACTGTTTTTTCCAGGAAGGTAATTATTTTATCCTACTTGAAAGAGGAAACTCTCTTCGTTACCTATCCCTATCCAAATGTAAAATAAATGATGTAGTCTTAGAAGAGATTTGTAAGAAATTGAAATATCCAGAGCAAGCATCTGAGACACTGGTCGTTTTAAATTTATCAACGAATTTGATTACCGATGCCGGGGCCAAGTTTATAGCAGAAGCACTAAGATCCAATCGAAAATTAAGCTGTTTAAACTTAGCCGATAACAGTATCACCGATGTAGGTGTTGACTATATGTTAGGCGCGCTACAAGATTTCCCATTGAGAAATATTGAACTCGAAGCAGCTAGAATTAGACAAATAACATATTTAAAGGAGAAATTATATCTCATTAAAAGGACTACAGATGAACTCTTATCTGGTGATATTAATAGGAAATCAAAAAGAAAAGTCGGATCGGTGTCAGCCGTATCTCTGAAAAAGAGGAAATCAATAAAAAATCCTTCTTTAAAGTCTCGAGACGATGAGGTAAATTATCAATCGGCAGAAGAAATTTATGGAACAGCTCTAAAAATGGTCGAAGAAGGTATAGGGGAGTTCGACGACCCTTTCATGTCAGCGCATAACATTGTTACAAATGATATTACGTATTGTAAAGGCAATTTCACATTAAATTACATTGATCTCTCCTATAACAATTTGACATTTTTGATTTTGAAGAAGGTTCTAGACGTATTGACGTATCAGAAGCAGTTAGATAAAAAACAAGCTGGTTTGCTGAAGGTGATGTTGGAAGGGAATTACTTGCCGGTATCGTGTATAGAGATGAAACAGTTGGACGACCTGATAGAAGCGGGTGCTATGTCGAACAACCGCAAAGTATTTACCACCAAGAAGAAGCCACAGGGAAAAACATCGGCTAGACCATAAACAACCTAATATCCCGAGACAAACCTCCTTTAATCCCATCCTCCGTAAAGACCAATGCACAAGTGTATGAAACTTAACATGGAAGTCTTCGCTTCAAGACTGTATTAGTTATCGTGTACTGTTCACATGATCTTATCCCACATTGTCTTCATCTTAGATCACTTTTGGGGTAAACTCAAAAAAATCATTACATATTTTCATTCTAAGAAATATTTCCATTTCAGAGCTCGGTCACATAATTAAAATACCGTAAAAGAATGGGTATCCTCGCTAACACGTTGTGAGCTATTCGAGGCTTTGGCCTAAATGTGGGCTGCACAAATGAGGACGTAAACATATCCACTTTATTTTACTGTTTTTTACCACTTAATTGTTGCTGTCTTATTCGTGTGCTTTGCTTTAAAACATGTTATTTAGATTAATTTGTCTAGCTTGTTTTTATCTGTGTGTATATTGTTTATTATAGATTGTATGAATGTACCTAGGTGTTAATATTTTAAAGATAATTATTGATTCTTTAAGATGTTTTCATTAAGTGTACATAAGAAGAATAGATTATACGTGGTAGGTATGTAATATTGTTAAGTTTGTAGTAAATTTTTGAGTCTTTACTTTCACCTACACGAAAACCAGAAAGAGTAACTTGGTTTGCATACAGAGGAAAGGAGATTCATCTGATGAAAAAAATAATGCGGATGTATATGGGCGTCCGCAATCGTCAAAACGTTTTTATTACTCCTTTCCTATAGTATAAAAAATATCAGATGACGATAATAATACATTAGGTACACTCTGTATGAAATATTAACCAGAGATATTTCACGAGAATACAATGGGATAAGAATGATAATAATTAATTTATAATCTAAATCCGTTGTCTTAGCCTACCGCATTAGGAAGCTGGCGTGGAGATGTTTATGTGTGTATAATAACAACAAAATGTGATAACTAACAACGAACTTGTATCACAAGGAACGAAAATATAGGAATTTCATGTTTTTCTTAAATTTAATATATTTTACAGACTCGAGATTTTTTCTGGATTCTAACCCAAACGGTAATCGTTTCAAGTAATCTTTAGGTCCGCGGCATGAAAACAAATGACGAATATCGTCCTAACCGAATTTCCGCCACAGTGGCTATGTGTAGAGTGCACGTTGATGGTCCTCCTACGTAGTTGGCTACTCTATATAGAGAGATTAGCCAACTACTTGGGACATATCATAGTGCACAAGTGTGTGCGCAGGCACAAGTGTACTATTTCAATGCGATGGCTCAAACACTACTGGAGTGAAATCTTTCGCACTACTGACTGCTACACGCGCTCTTCGCCAACTTCCCGACTTCAGACTGTTGTTAGGTTTAAAAATTCCAATAACACTTTGGCCCGATCCGGGACTCGAACATCTTGATTTGGTTGATAAACTGATGTTTAGATTACCACTAGACCACGAGACGTGCAATGATAATTACAAACATACGAAACCGTAACGCCGAGGGTAACGTTTTGTCGCACAACGTCTCTTATCGTTCGTTCCTAAGAAGTAAACTCCAGTCATGTTCTTTTTTATGTCAAATAAATGATATTGTATACATAAATGTTTTTTACTTTTACCTTTGACCTGGGTGAGACCCGCCACGTTTACAATTGAGTCAATCGGTCACCATGATCAGCCTGGCAAAGTGCTTCGATAGAATTTCATTTAATTCTGCTATGTTTGATGTAAAACTTTTTACGCACGCTTGACTTGGGGAGTAAGATGGTGTCTGCGTGACAAAAGCGTTGCGAAAACGAGGGCAACGGAAGTTGACAGAGGAAACGAGTTAGAGAAGACCAAAAAAAAGTGTTACGTTTCGTAAATTACTGTAGAGGCAGGAGAGAGTGCAACACAAATTGGCTTACTCTCTTCCTCTCATAGTCCGGTGCATAAAAAATGTCTGGGTATAAAATTTTATTTCAGTCGTGTGGTCGAAAGCACGCTCTTATTTTAAAGTGAAGAAGCTCTTTAGCTTTTCGGTAGGAAAAATGATATCTAGCATGACGCTCCGTAGCACTGTAATATTTTGATAGTTTCAGAGTTGCGTTACTAAATAAATATATATAATAGTAGTCCTTAAATAATCACTTTGTTATCCATTTCTCTGTCCGTCTGTGTGTCCCTGTTTGTCAACGCACGCAATGCCTACCAAAACCCATAGACGTCGGCATAGGTGTTACGGAGACGACTTCCCTTCGATTTATCCTTACCAATGGGCCATCGGAAATTCAGCGGTATCATAATAAGAGCGGGAGTTAATTCCTCAATTATGTTGACCAGATTCCGCTGCAATGTAGCATGGCAACAACTCAACAAATGTTATAACTCTTTGTTACAATCGTTATTAATCATCATCCGGGTAGCCACCATCAGGTCCGGGTAGGCACGTCTCGCACACACGATACCGTCGTAGAAGTGGCCAATTGGTGGGATGGAATAAAGAAGGGATGCATCCGCATTATCATTACTTTTGTGCATTCTGAATGTGATTGTCGGAAGTCACCAACTGGCTCATCTGACCTCCAATGCTTAAAAAAATTTTATACATACAATAGAATATCAGAAAAAATTTAATAATATGTATAAAATTAAAAAATATATTGTATAAGAAAAGAACGTTAGTGTGTCAGTACAAAAGATATTTTAAAAATGGAACTCTGACGACAAACGTACATAAATCAGTGGCGGAAGCCGACAAAATTCCACCGCGTAAGTAGCGGCGGAACGCGGGCGGCGCGGGAGGGGGCGCGTCGATATTCGCGCTCGGAAGCCATCTTAAAATATAAGAGCCCCCTCTGCCCCTCTCGCCTCCTTAGACGCTTTTTCCAACTGCGAGGCGAGCGGTGAGTAGGGGTCGCAAACATTTTCGCGTTCAGAAGTAAATACCTATCTGTTAAATTGTTTGCCTCTTTACAATTATACTTAAACATTAAAAAAAATTGATATAAAACTTTCACAGATTCGAAAGATTTAATGCAGCAAAAATACTCGAATATCAAAATATTTGGAATATTTGGGTAGGCAAAGTACATGTATGTAGTTTCGCTTCTACCTTGTCAGTTATATAAATACTATAATGCCCCTTTGTTATTATGTTTCATTCTAATTCATAGTTTTGTTCTTTTCTGCGTATTGTATATAATTTAATGAATATTAAATGTTCAAAATATGCTTGAAAGTTTATGCAGTAATAGAATATATTTTAAAAGCTATATAATAAGGTTGTATAATATATTTGCTAATATACTTTACCCACGAAGATATTAACCTACCCCATTACGGAGCTGGCGTGAAGATGTATGTGTATATGTATATAAGTACTGATACTTATAATTGGTCAATCCTTATTATCATGCTTCCCTCCACTGGTGGACATAACCCTCCAGCATGAACGCTAAAACGGTCAATCATCTACTACTCATTTAATGTGTACTGGCTATGATAAATAATTGATGCAATGTAAGTATTCACAAACAAAATACCAATTCTAAAGTATCTAATTATTATTAACTATTTAATTTATTACATAAAATGTGTCTCCTAGTTTATGCGAAAACCAAAACTATTGATTCAGAATCTTATCTTATCCCATCCATCCCTTATATATGTATAAAATTTCGCTTATAACATACGCACACGTAGATATGCGTAGTGAGTACGTTACACACGGGGACAACATCTGCGCGAGGACACTTCACAACTAAATCTACTGATAACGTAAACAGTGGCTATCTGTTATTTACGATGTATTTCATGTTTAAATAATAATTGATGTGATATAAAAGTACATGATTCATATTCATATATGAATCATCAGAATGCTTGTCACTTGGTACTAATAGTGCAATCGAAGCCATTTTTATGACTACCGATGCCCGTAAACATCAACAAAATTGCTATGCTGGTGCGTTGCCCTGCTTTTTGCATTCATCGATTCATTGTGCAACTGAAGATAATGATAATATTTGAATACCTGAATTATTACATATTTTGTAGAACCTAGTCGTCTACTATATACTTATATATGTGTAGCAATACCTATTCGGTGTATAATTAATTTAATGGCAAGTGCCATGAACTAGTCAAGATATTTAATTAAATTGAATAACAACATCGATGCGAACACACTCAAATCCCAAAACTCTGCCAGCAAATAAACTTTGACGTTCAAACGTACCTTATCTTAAAGATAATAAATTTCTTGCCAAGTTTCCCATAGAGGCTAAATCAATACGGCATTAACTCACACATATACATCCCACGCCTACTTGCGCAGCGTAAAAACTATTGAAATGAAAATATAAGTTCACACACACAAATGAAAATAGCGAATTTACTCACACAGGCGTACGTCAGGTGTGTACATGAGCCGCGGCACCCCCACACCCCCACCCGGGAGCTCCGTGCGCCTTAGACGTTGGCTTTTTACATGGGTACAAGCAACCGCGCAGTGATCGTAAACTTTTGGCTCGCTGCAATTATTCCGTTTTTATAGCAACACACCCTCGCTTTACGTTCGACTAAATCACTAAATATTCATTTGTAATTTGTTTCACCATGCTTAACTTCGACATTATCCCATTTTATGACATATGTAGTCAGGAATATATTAAAATAAACCGTACATGTATTGTATTTCAATTACAAATACTACGGTTGTTATAATCTAAAAATGACAACTGTTAACTCAATGTCTTACTTTAATTTGTCCACGCCTGGTCTTGAAACCGTGCTACTATAATTATATTATAAGGATTATTTAATACTTAGTATTTAAAGTCCACGACAGGTTATTTAACAGATAAAGAAATACTTAAGCGTTACCAGTGTAATTGTACTCTTTACAGTCTCAAGAAAATGTAAGGATATCCAAAAGCAATATTACGTGACAAGACAAGTTTCGTACACCCCGTCTTTTGATCCGGTTTGTCAGAAATCAGATCTTGACGTCTTTAGTTGTCCATCCCTAACAATTTATACAATAGTCGCCACAGTTGTAATGTGGGATTTTTATAAATCGTGTACTTTGAGGGTGATACCTTGAACCTGCTTAACCATAAACCTGACAGTCTTGTAGATTTACGAGCGTAAATCGAGTTTTCTTCAAACGTGTTTATTATAATATTGTCAGCAATGTCAGTCAGTTTTATTTTCCCACAGGAATAAGTTGGACTTTTTTTATTTTTATATAAATTTTTGTTGCTTAAAGTTTAAAATGGCTGGTGTTGTTGTGTGCCATAAATATATTTTTTCTTTTTAACCAACCAATTATTTTTAAAAGTAACATAAGTTATATACGATTCTAATATCTAATAAAAAATAAATTTGTCTAAACTCATTTTCAACTATAACTTGAATAAAGTTTCATTTATTGGATTAGCAGTATAATTAGCAAAATTTTATACCTAAGAAATATAATTGAAGAGAATCAAAACTATGTTCGCTCTGACTTCTTATTACATTTAATTATTATAGTTGATTGAATGTATTGTCACTTCTTGATGGAAATTCATGTTAACACTTGAATAAACAAATAAATTTATATATATTTTCCACAAATAATTTATTTTTCACGTTACGCTTAACAAAAGATTTGTTTACCTGATGATGATAAGTCGAAATCAGTAGTAAACAAAAAAAATAAGTTTTTTTTTTGTTTACTACTGATTTCAAACTACTTATATATAGGAAAAAGTATATATATATATTTATTTATTTATTCAAGCTTTATTATTACTAAACTATGGTAACAAAATAAAACTATTTTCACAGATAGCAGTTTATATACTATATATCTTACAAGCCATTATATTAATGTGTCGCAATCGCGTAAACTCAAGAAATATTTATTATTATTATTAAATTTTCTTTAAGAAGAACTATTTTCGTTAAGTTCAAATTCCAGTTAATTTACAAAATGCTTTATAATAGTCCGCCCCTTTGTAGTGTATGGGTTTATTTAAGCTAAAAGTATTATCATGATGTCTCGACTCCCCTCGCTATATTTCTTTACACTAAAGACGCATTGTGTAAACCTGCTTCAAAACAGGTACGTACAGGTGGAATTGTGTTCCTATTCATTATTGTATTGAAATACAATCTTCGATCTTTTGGATCATTTTTTTATTGTTGTGATGTATTCAAATTTATCTTTAGTGTAAAATCTAGATGCCAATAGAAAACTAATATAAAATATAGGCTATTTTTCATTATTTTATTATTTTTAAATAATAACTTATAATGCTCAGTTGTTACTGATTACATAAAAAGTGAAAAGATTTTACTGACAATAATTATTATTAACTTACTAGTGTAAAAGGATAACAAATATTATCAGATCATGATGATAATGATACATTTTGTACAAACTCAATTATCCCGTCATCATAGACAGTAGAGCAATCCAGTATGCGTGGTACGCATCATACTTACAGGTAAACATTGATACGGTACTAATTATACATTAAATTATAACTCCGCCATGAATTCTTAACAGACTAGACGTATTAAAATTTCACTTCCCCCAGCCTAACAACGCCGTAGGCGTATCGCGGCGGCCCCATCTCGCTGTCTTTCTAAGGGGACCACATAAAATAGTTATAGAGGGTAGGGGAGCTACTTAACCGTTTTTAGGAGACACCCCGCCCGACGCAGAAACACCCCACTACTTCAGCCCACTTCCTGCTCCCAACCCCACCTCCGTCCCACCCCACGTTCTATAACTATTCGTATATTTTTGCAAAATTCTTACCGAGGGTTGGCGATACCTGCGAGTTCGTTTATTAGTGTTTTTGTAGTTGTGTGCGTTCTAATTTTGAATTCGGGTCACGCGATTTAGTTTTAATTTGAACGGATTTCCCGCTAAAACGGAATATGTTTTCCATTTTTGAAATGTGGCCTGCATCGGAATTGTGTTATACCAAGTTTCATAACCGTTTTTGTTGGCGGTAAAATTTTCCCTTAATTTCGCGATGTTGTTTTTTAATATTCTAGTAATATCGTTTTATATAGAGATACATAGCGAATGGGTATGAAGAAATGAAATTGGGATTGATACTAATATCTTTGAACTGGAGCCTCTCCTAATTAACATCGTCTAGTCACGGCTACGGTACGGATTCGCTAATAACAGATTGCCACGTGGAGCTTAAATTATAACTGACTAAATGTAACCTACACATGAAACATTTGGGACTAGTTATCCCGTATCTTCGTGAGCGTGTACGTTACGTATATCTAACGTTCTAAACTGAGACCATTATCAGTAATATAACAAAACTACCTAAACACTAGTTTTTAAGGCAGAACTTCAAAACTATATCTTAATAGAGATAGATAATTCTAAGTATTATGGTGAATTGGGGGGGGGGTGTAAAGGAGGGCAATGCATCGGCATAATTATGCTGATGTTCATGGGCTGACTAGTCGTTGAAAAGTTCCGATTTCTTGTTTGTCCCCTAAACTATAAAAAAATGCACTAGCAGCGCCCCCTGGTTTCACCCGCATAACATGATAAACTTCTATATTCATCCCAATATTTCACCGCCTCAGGGATAAAATTTCTAAAAAATCGTTAGTTGTCACATACATCATAGCCGTTCACTTTATTTCTAGAGGTATCTCCTCCCTTTCGTGCGGGCCCTATTCTACTGCAATGCAGCATGTCTACGTCCTGTTTTTCCTTTATAGTATCAACATGCCCAACTTTTTTTAACATGCCAAACGAGCAGCTGGAGCCTTTTGACCTCTACGACTACTTTGACGCCCATAAACATCCATATAATTGTTGTTTAGAGATGTTGCTCTCCTACCGCTCCTAAGCCACTGGTAACTCTTAACCCGTACAAAACGTGACAGTATTGCCATCACTATGTAGCGGTATCCTATGAGCGAGAGGTATCTCCCTGGTCATGCCAACTTAGTTTAATCCCTACAATTTGTAGTCTGTTTTCAAAGCACTATATAGGTATCATTGAAGTAAAGTTATTTGAAGGTTTTTTCGAACAGAAACTGGCAGTGTGTAGTGACGGCAACTCTTCGCGTATCGTCACTCCAGAAGGCCTAATTAGAAGATGTTAGATAACCAGAAGTCAGTGGCTTTACCGATTCGGTGATGATGTTTAATTTTTATCTCCATCCATATGAGAATCCAATGTGGAGATCTCAACCAAACTTAAACTTACATTCTTTTATTCTTTCTATTTGCGGTTGTTGCTGGTAAATGTGCGTGGTCCAACTTCATTTGAGACACTACGAACTGTTAATGGTGTAATATTCCCAACATATCGTGCAACATGTGAAGAATTGAACTTATTAGAAAACGATACCCATTGGGATACGACAATCGCTGAAGCCACTATCTCTGCATCTCCAAGTCAGATACACGCATTATTCGCTATCATAATTTCGACATGTTTTCCATCAAACCCATGTAACCTGTGGCACAAATACAAAGATAGTATGTCAGAAGATATTTTACATCAAAGTCGTGTCAGTTCCAGAAATCACGATATTGAGATGAATGAGGAGATACATAATCGTGCTTTACTCTTGATCGAAGATATGTGTTACCTCATGTGCGGTAATTTATTAATCAGGTTAGGAATGCCAGCGCCAAATCGTGAAATGAATGACGCATCGAGAATTGGAACGGGAACGTGAATATGATCACCAGGAATTACATTTAGTAGTTCAAAGGGATGTACCTCTGTTGAATTACCAGCAAAAGGAAGTTTATGATACTTTAATGAAGGCAATCGCTGATGAAAATGGTGGTTTATATTTCCTAGAGGCCCCTGGTGGAACTGGCAAGACATTCCTTATGTCATTAGTTTTAGCAACTGTTCGGGCGAGATCCAGCATAGCGGTTGCAGTTGCTTCTTCTGGAATAGCAGCCACATTGTTAGAAGGATGCCGTACTGCTCATTCAGCATTCAAATTACCGTTAAATCTTCAAACTATTGAAGAACCAACGTGTAATATTGCAAAACACTCAGCAATGGCCAAAGTTTTAGCGGCATCGAAAATCATCATCTGGGACGAATGCTCAATGGCGCATAAACGTGCATTAGAAGTACTTAACCGAACATTAAAAGATTTACGCAATGACTCGAGATGTTTTGGAGGAGCAATGATTTTACTGTCTGGCGATTTCCGCCAAATACTGCCAGTAATTCAAAGATCTACGGCTGCCGATGAAATAAACGCTTGCCTCAAATCGTCAAATCTATGGCGCTATGTGAAGAAACTGCACCTGACAACAAACATGAGAGTTACATTGCTTAATGATACATCTGCTGAAGATTTCTCGGAGCAATTGCTGACTATCGGTAATGGTCAAGTACCTGTCGATGAATCGAGCGGATTAATATCATTTCCAAATAGTTTCTGTAATTTTGTTTCATCAAAAGACGAACTTATCAACAATGTATTTCCAAATATTATTTCTAACTACAAAAATAATGAATGGTTGAGTGAGCGAGCAATTTTAGCGGCTAAGAATAAAGATGTAGATGACCTGAACTACATAATTCAAAATAAGATCATTGGAACAATGAATTCATTCAAATCTATTGACTGCGTCACAAATGAAGATGAAGCCACCAACTATCCAATTGAATTTTTAAACTCTTTGGACGTGCCTGGCTTTCCACCGCACAATTTACGCCTAAAGGTTGGCTCCGTAGTAATCATGCTTCGAAACATAAACCAACCAAAACTGTGCAACGGTACGCGTTTGGTGGTTAGTAAATTGATGAATAATGTAATTTACGCTACGATAATGATAGGAAAATTCAAAGGTGAGGAAGTTCTCATTCCGAGTATCCCGATGATCCCAACCGATATGCCGTTTGAATTTAAAAGACTTCAATTTCCGATACGTCTTGCATTTGCCATGACCATCAACAAATCACAAGGCCAATCCTTAAAAGTTTGTGGTTTAAATCTAGAACATTCATGTTTTTCCCATGGTCAATTATACGTGGCATGTTCACGGGTCGGAAGACCATATGCGTTGTTTGTTTTTGCGCCTGATAATAAAACAAGAAATGTCGTGTATCACAGGGTACTTAAGTGAAGAGCAACCTATGTACTAAAATACAGAAACAATAATTAATGATTAATGTAGTTATTATTTTTTTTTTTTTGTATTTTTTTCCAATAAAAAAAAAATACAATCTGCTTATTTATTGCCATTTGCCCCACAAATGGGCTACACGGACCGGACGAAACCGGACCGCATAGTCACTTGACGGCAGTATCATGAGAACGAGAGGTACCTCCCCGGACGTACCGGCCCAATGACGCTACAATGCAGCATGGCACTACCTCTAACTACATCCTATTTCTTTCAATAGACATTTTATATCAAACGAAAATGTTCTACTTAGAACAGTCAATAATGTAATCTAGTGTAAGAAATACATAGAACTTAATATCCTAGAGTATTTTAGGCGACCCGTCTGTGTTGTAGAGGTACTGGGACTGGACCTTAACGCACCAGAACCTTCCTCGGTGATCACTCCATCCATAAGTGAAAACCGCATGAACGTTCATTAAGAAGATTCTGAGAAAATCGTTCTCATACGGCTTTTGAAGAATTTGCCTTATAATATGTATGATACAGATGTATACATGTCATCTATAATATGTACACAGATGTAGACATATCATCTATAATATGTACACAGATGTATACATATCATCAATAATATGTACTCAGATGTATACATATCATCTATAATATGTACACAGATGTATACATATCATCTATAATATGTACACGGATGTATACATATCATCTATAATCTATATTTCCGTAACAAACCTTAGTTATATGATGGGTATAAGATTCATAGCTCCGCAATAAAACACACACGTGTGTGCGCCGAATTGACGCAATGTAAAATTTTAGAACGGGCACGCGGGCGAGCGGCGAGACGCAACTGAACATTCCTGATATAATTTACACATCTTACCTTTGAATCTATGTTATTTTACATTTAGTTCCCGCATTTCACCAGGTCGGACACAACAACAACCATCACTGGTGATGTTATTTAAATAACATAGTGACAACGGATGGTCAACCGGTCGATCGCTATTGACCAGTCGATCGTGACTCAGGTAAAGTCGGCTGACAACGTAATGCTCAAGGCCAGCTGTCTTAGTTGTTCATTAAGAACGTAAAATATTTAACAATACAGACCCAGCGTGGCTAATCGGTCGATCGCTAGGGACCTCTCGATCGTGGCTCGGGGTAGATTTGGCCGAAAAAGTAGCAGCACAATCAAGATCGGCTGTCTTGATGTCCTGGCGATTGTTTAGTTGAAAAATTAAAATATTCATTCAGATATAGACCAGAAGTAGTCAACCTGTGAATCGCTATCGACCGGACTCCCTATCAATCTACTACTATCCCATTACGCGGACGGTTTCGAGACAACAAATTCATGATTAATTCTAATGAATTAATTAAATATTGATTGTACAATAAATTAAATAAATAAAAACTTCAATTGTAGAAATAATGAATGGCACTAACTCTTATGATGCAATTGCATTTGTCATGACAATACATCGGACTAGACGGGGAAGGTTTCTTTCACTCACGTGATAACGCCGAAATCTGACAGCTATACGTCGCATTTTGTACGGTTTTTGAGCAGGCGATAGACTATTGGAGGGGGGGGAGGTGAAGGTGAGCGACCTACTACTAAACCTACACTATAAGAAAACTATACTAAATACTATAAAAAATATGGGTTATAATCATATTTTTTTTTTTTTTCGTCAAGGTTTTCGTCATAGAAAACATTCCTAACATTTATGCTTCTAAGCGATACGGGGCTTAATAGGCTTGCCGTTGTAACAATACTTTAACAAAGCTTATTACGCCTCTTATGTGTCTGTCTGTCTGTCGGCGTGTAAACTATATATATCTACGTTAACATTATTTTAATACTTTTTCGCGAAAGCATCAAATTAAACATGAAACCGGATCTTTACATACCTTTTCTTTTAGAAATTATGCAAATGCCTCCATTGAATGTAAAATATGCAATTTGAAATTTGGAACAGTTAAAGATATTGATATCTTAAGTTTACGCGAATGTTACTCATTACAACAAACCTAGTTTAACGGATTATCGCCGTTTATTTAATTATTTAACCAGGCCGACTTTTAAGATGCATTACAAAAACCATGGTCACGGGTGGACCGAGATGGCAGATGTCCTGATGTCACAATTTCTTAAAAGTACCCGAAGATATATCAAAGAATAATTAAATAAACCACGTTTGAGTTTCTAAAAGTAGTTTTATTGTAAATAGTTGAAGATTTTAATCGCTTTCCCAATATTCAATGTATTAAGAATTAGAAAAAATAATACGCAGACTACGTCTAAGAAATCCTAACACGGATTATCGATCTTAGGGCAGTCTCACCATAACGATAAATTCTACTTTAACGGATTCTATATGAACCCACTTCCTTATTTAAATATTTAATGATCCCGACGTTACAGTCAACTTGCAGTATCCTTACATAATAATACGCTGCGTTAAAATACAAATTTTTAAGTTTTAAAATACTTTCTTGAAAAATTTAACACTACCCCAAAATACATTTACGTCATTATCCCAGTACGCTGACAGTGTCTTGATACAGCATATAAGTCGATCGCGGGGGTGGTTTTTACATTCACCACCCAAGTACACCCATCCCCCCGCGTTTCTCCCAATGCTGACACAACCCCACGCAATAACGAACCCTAACTCTACGCAATTAAAGCTACTTTCCCTTCATACCAAGTCCAAGATATCCCCCACTTTCCCAGGACTCAGGGAGTAATCTTAATATTAATATCGCCTTGGGAAGCTCCTTATATGATGAAGTTTTATGCTGGTATGTGCTATATATTATTATGTGGCTGTTAGTACTCATAGCGAACTTTAGTTATGGAGTTGTATCTTGTTTATGGTTACAGACAGACAGTTATGGCTTGCGCTCTGATGTTCAAACATGATTTGTTTTTGGTAACGTTGGATGAAAAGATCTTCATCTTCGTCCAAGCCTTATCCCGTTCCTATGTCAGAGGAAATCGGGGCAACTGTCTGTATAGGAGATTGGACGAGGGATCCAGTTTTCACATATAGCCACTGTCATCTGACTTCCGCAACTCAGAAGGGAAATCAGGCACAATCACAGATTAGGTCTAATTCGAATACACACGAATCCGGATTTCTTCACAATGTTTTTCTTCATCGTAAGAGCTCTCGTAAAATGTACTTAAATTAGAAAGACTCGATGGTACATAGTCGGGATCGAATCTGTATCACCGGAGTGGAACTCCAAATCAATACTAGATGGTGGTCTCACCGAGGCGCAAGTTGGGTTAAAAGGTATATTGACCCATTGGAGGGAAAAACCATAGGAGGGCATCGCAACGGCACCACAACAATTATACCAAAGTATACGGGTGTCTGCAATCGTAAAAAGGTTCCGAATGCCCATTTGCCCCCTCGTACTATAGAAAAGGCCACCCGTAATATTCAGGTTGGAAGTCACTGGCTGAGATTCAGCCGCCTTGGCGATGATTGATTGTGACCGAGCAGGCCCACCAATATATGTTTAAAACAATGAGTCTATTTGTGTCGTACGTGTAAGTTGGTAATGCCATGTTACATTACAGCCATATTGGGCCGGCACGACCGGGGAGGTACCTCTCGCTCACATGAGAACACCGTAACGTGCTATGCTGTCGATTTACGGCGATTTGCATATGGACCATTCTAGGGAAGCTGGATAGGAGGGCAACGCATTACAACAATGATACCGATGTCTATGGGCGCCATTGGTCGTTAAAAAGCTTTAATCGCTCGTTAACACTCTATGAAGATACGCATAAATATATATTCCTAGGTATGTATTAAGACAAGCCACTTATGAAGAGCTATATTAACTTAAAACACATTATAGATCATTTAGGTTTTCTCCCGAAAGTGTGGTAAGCATATTTACGCGCCTTCACTGTCACTGGGTGGGGTCCAGTGGTGTATGGGGCTCGCGGCACATTAAAGTACCGAATCCTCACAAAAACCACCGAGTGTGCCATCAGTGCCGCATTTGGTGAGGTGTCCCGGAACAACAAATATCAGAGCACCCCGACGGCTAGTCAGGCCCCTATGGGACCAACTTCACCTCTACAGATGGGGTTTCCCTGCAATACAGGACAACCCCACCGTCTTTAGGATAGTGCAAAGGAGTGAGGTTCCCATCTTCGCCACCGTGCCCCGTGCGCAAAAGCACCTCCTCCTGTTGCTATTTGGTCCCCTCTTCTTATTAGAGGTTTGCAAAGATCCCTCTCGGTTCAATTGGCTTCGCCTGGGTTCACCCCAAGCTACTAAGCCCCACCGTCACGACAAGGCTTGTACCATGATTGGGAAAGTTGTTGTAACCTAGCCCAATTCGATTCAATAAACTTACCTTTATGTCGCTTTGAGTCTTATTGGATTTTATTTTGGAATATTTTTGTCAAATATAATATTGAACTATATTCGATAAATCGTTGGCGACCAGGTTGTTCCTTTGGTATTACGAAGAGATTATGGCTCGCTCTGAATATTCTACCGCACCTACAACGGAAAGAGTTCCGAGGAGTTGTTCGGATTAATACCAGCAGCGGAATTCCACTCTCGGACATCACAGCCGAACTCAAAGTTCCACCGTCACCACCTTGATGTCCCAAAGTATACAACTGTGCGGTTCATGCGCAATTTCCCACCGCGCACAACTTGGTTGTTGAACCAGCTGCCACCGCCGGTATTTCCCTACCGATACGATATGGGTTTCTTCAAGAAAAGAGCTTATTCCCATCTTAAAGGAAGGCAACGCGCCTACATAACCTCGGGTCATACGGATATCTATGGACGGCGGTAGTTACCTACCACCTACTCATTTACCCCTTATCCTATATAAAAAATGAAATTTAGAGATTTACCTTTTGTCATCTTATTAGACTAGCAGCGCCTCTCGGTTCCAGCCACATAGCCATCGTACTTCACTGCTTCTGGTCGTAGCGAGATAGTACATTATAGATAGCCTTTCTGGAAAAATAATCTATCTAACCCTGAAATATTTTTACAAATGGGACCAAGTAGTTCCTGAGATTGCGACGTTCGAATGAAACAACCTCTGCAGCTTTACAATATAGGTGGTTAAAGGAAAACTGTGCTACATCATATTCAATATCGTTTGCATCTTCTTCTTTTTTATTTTCAAAGCCTTCATAAATATTTGAAAGGAAAAAAACCGTGAAAATCTTTTACAAAGACTTAAAGGAGCCGGTCATGTGGGACTTGAGTAGTGTGAAGAAAAGACTTTGAGTAGTTGAGTAGAGTGAAGGCCATTCGAGCATTGCAGCCAAATAAGTTCCGTGCAATTAAAATATTACCAAATTTAATTTATAATACACTCACAATTAATTTATTGAAATCATTTATTTATATAAACATAGTCATCAATTAAGGGAACCCGATACATTTAAAGAAAAACTTATATTAGATGGTCACCCTACTCGTAACCATGACTATGACGCGGGCGAGGGTCTAGCTAAAAATAAAATACAATCAGTAGAACAATGCCTATGACAGAGTAACCTCGATCCCATGCTTCATGCAACAATTTCGTTTGTCCAAATTAATCGCCTATTAGAATTCCTTACAAGTAATACGATTAAAAGTGAACACAATGGAAAATGAACCTTAACGGCATTGGAGTAGCGGTGGTAATGACGTGGGCGCGTTTCGTTTCAATAGAGTCCTGTGTTATGTGCCTCACATAAATTTTATTGGCATAATCTTGCCCGCCCGCAAGATTCACTGGGTGGAAATTTTAAGATATACAACTGTTGGATGGTCGGCAAAAAAGTTTTAATTACCAAAATAATATATACGTATTAATCAAGTCGAAGTACATGTAATAATATAAATGATTTCATGAGAACTAGGAACTTTGAAGTGCCGTGTGCTATTTGAGATTCTTCGTCTCGGTCGTGTACTCTTGACGGAGTGGTCGTGGTTTTATGACGGATCATCTTCCCCGGAAAGTTCAGCCCACGCAATGCCCCTCCACTCACTGCGGTCTTCGTAAATTTTACGATACTAATATCTAAACAATTTTTTTTTTTTGTAATTTCAGTCAGAAATTATAAAAATGTAATTCTTATATTATCTGTACCGAATGGAACATTTTAACAGAGGTTTCGCGAACCGTAGAGGAGTTTATAGCGCAGGGACATTTTTTTTTTCCAGGAACTTCCCATTGGGCTTCCTTTTATTCATGAGCGAAGTTGCGGTGGATCAGTAGTATCCTAATAATTTTCGTGATGTTGCCTTAATATACTATTCATGACTCAAAAATAACACAATGTTTTTTTTTTACTTTCACCTTATCACCATGCTTTTTAGCGGGCATACTAGTTTAATAAAATTTAATTTTTTTACATTACTATTGTACAAATCGATAAGATATACTAAGACAACATGTTTAATCTGAAATTGATTCTATTCTTATAAGGAGATGGTTGGGTCAATAGACATTGCTGTGTCACAGCTGAATCTAGTCAGTTGTGTCAGTCAGTCTAGTCAGTGTGAAAAAGGAACTACTTTACTGGTACAGTTATGACCACGTTGTCAAATTTCGAGTTGTTTATACCTAATAGCGCCGGGTAACCATCTGAAGCTGTTAAATGTCGTGCCGTGTGTAACCACCTCCAGGTAACCACCTGAAGCTCTCAAATATTGAGCAGATTGTACTAGCTGCAGATAACCGCCTTTAGCTGTCAAATTTCAAGCAGTTTCTAATAGTTTCAGGTAATCCTACCCGGAGCCGTTGGCAGGCGCCAACAATTATATATCTTAACTGTTACGAATAATAGTAAGTATGCTGCAGTCACTATGAAAGTATAAAGTACGAAATTTATTTATTGTGAGATATGTGGGGTGGCTCCTCAGGTTACTTATAATTGGGCTAATGGCTGCCACTAACTTTTAGAATAAAATATCATCTCCACTATAATTGATTCTGAAGTGAGAGGAACGTAAACAGCTTACACGTGGTAAAGCTTAGTCTTGATAAAGTTGATCACTGCTACACATAATTTTATTCCTTATGTCTTTCATACCGCGTCCCTTAAATTGTTTCTTAAATTTAAAAAATAATAAAAAAGCAACTCGCCATTTCTTTACCGACCGTACGTCTTTATTAGGTCAACTTCTAACAACGTCTTTGCGTTTAATCAAAGGAAATTTCCAATTAAATTGATTACGATCAAACACGTATCTACATGTACGCCCAAAATATTGTTTCACTTACAGCAACGACGTTGTTTTATATAACTTGTCTTATTAATATGCATTAGATATGAAAATCAAATGAAAGCTCTGAGAAATTCATTATTTAATATAATAACATCAGTCATATATTTTATGTAAAATTGATGTATTATGAACTTGTATCTCGGATCAGTGGCTTAGGTATTCAAGGTCAGATGACATAGAGAGAGAGAGGGACTGTCCAAAGTTGCAATGATACTACACTGTACTCCAGCGAGTGTAACGGTGCCTAGAATTAAAGACCTTTTAGTTTATATGTTTGTTTTTACCTAATATTGTATATTATATGTAATATATAGTAATATGTACTAAAATAGTAAATAAATACACACTTTAAAATTTTAGTGATGGAGTATTGGGACCATTGTCGTACTACTTACAATTTTTATGGGACCGTACGATTATTATTATTAGTAGCCTACCGTATCCCACTGCTGGGCAAAGGTATCCCTACTCTATTTCAACACCTGTCTGTTTAGAGCTGGATTCGGCTAATGCTTTCGATTGGCACATTCAATTTAAATACAAAGAAATATTGAGCGTGCACTAATGCAAGCCGACTCATATTACACACTCTTCTTATACTCGAGGATGGAACAGAGGAGAAAGGAGGTATAAAGGTTAATATCATAATTGTATTATATGTTCATTCCACTAGGGCCAGCTCGTGCGGTATCTCTCGCTCGCGTGGTTCCACGTCGATTGCTAGCTATGCTATCCCGTTAAGTGCGGTCTGTCAGGGCCTTTTGATCCATTGGAGAAGCGATGAAGGAAGGCAACACATCTTATAGTTGTGAGGATGTCAATGGCGATCCGTAATCACAAAATGCTCCTACTGCTGGTTTGATCACCTTTGCCTCGAAATCCTACTACTACTAGTGACTGGAAATTCCAATCTTGTAAAAATACCTTAGGTATTATATAATCATGAAGTTGTTAAGAAAAAAATGTAAAAGAATTAAATAACTATTTAACTTGGCTGAATAAAATATCTTTAAACCATTTCCACTTAAAAAGTATTTAACCAGCCATCAAAATTTCATTGAATATTACAAATAAAACTACTTGGGCGGACACCCGTCACCCAAGTTGCTGAAACGTCGGACTAGATAAGTTTTATTGTAATGACTAACATTCGCGTAAACTTAAGATTTCATTGACTATGACGATAATAAGTCATATCAGACCTAATTCATATTAGACCTAAGTCATATCAGACCTAATTCATATCAGACCTAATTCATATCAGACCTAATTCATATCAGACCTAATTCATATCAGACCTAATTCATATCAGACCTAATTCATATCAGACCCAATTCATATCAGACCTAATTCATATCAGACCTAATTCATATCAGACCCAATTCATATCAGACCTAATTCATATCAGACCTAAGTCATATCAGACCTAAGTCATATCAGACCTAATTCATATCAGACCTAATTCATATTAGACCTAATTCATATCAGACCTAATTCATATTAGACCTAATTCATATCAGACCTAATTCATATTAGACCTGATTTAATTTTCTTCTTGCTTTGAAGTATTTTTTTCATAAACTCAAATTCTGTGTCGCAACACATGAAAAAATTTGTATAGTGCAAACGAGGAATCATTCGCATATTTGTTAGACAGATGCGTTGCCCTTCTTTTCTCCTCGCCTCTAGTGGGCCACCGGTTACGCGCAAACCGCATAACAGCATAGGTGTCATTTTGCAGCGGTATCATGTGACCGAGAGGCAGGCTGGTGCGTGCTGCCCCTATCCGACTGCAATACACCCTTCAACCTCTTACTACAGTTACTACTTCTCGAAGTTATGTTTACCTAATTGGAATAGTTGCCCGAGGTAGACATATTCGTCTACGATTTCGAGAAATTTTTCTACCCGACAGAATTCATAAGGAGAGAGTCACAAGGCAGAGAATTAAAGTATCCGATATCACGCGACGAATAAGCTCGCTGAAGTGGCAATGAGCTGGTCACACAGTCAGAAGAACAGATGGCAGATGGGCCAGTGAGGTTCTGGAGCGGAGGCCGCGTTTAGGAAAACCAAGTATTGGTCGACCGTTCGCCAGGTGGATAGACGATCTCCGTGCAGTAGCCGGTCCGGGAGGGTTGCAAGTAGCAGGAGATCGGTCGTCTTGGCGTTCATTGAGAGAGGCCTGTGTCCAGCAGTGAACCGTTAAGAGCTGATAATGATGATGATAATAGTTACTGCTTACTATCGTTACTACTAATATAGCTAAGTTGTATTTGGACCCTAAGTATTATGATCTTCTAGAAATGTAATGTGCTTGCAGAACAGTATCTCATGGGCACACGTAGAAATTAACGGCCGATAAAACCCTAATGGCTATGTTACACCGCAGCAGCGTCATCTAGCGACGAGTTATGATAAACTAAACAGTTATACCGATTATGATAAAGCCAAATTATCGCAAACATTTTTCGGCAGAGCATTCGACAGTAATGCCCAGTTGGATTGCTATGATGTCGCATTTAGTGCGATTACGGATGGTATTTCCTGGATATAAGATATACGAGGGTCTCGAATTCCCTAAGCTCTGACTGTAGACGTTTATAAGCGTCAGAAGTCTGAAGAAGTCTCTGACTGCTGGTTAGGCGTCTACAGTAATGTACACAGGAGACATTATTTTGTCCCCTTTTCATGGTCTCTGATTACATTTTCAATATCCTAAGGAAAAGCCTTTTTTCGTGGCCAAATCTAAGCGTATTACGGCCATATTTGAAGTAGACAAGCCAATCTGCGGGAAAAGAGGGGGGTCACACACACACACACACACACACACACACACACACACACAATGGGCCACCGGCTACTCACAAACTGCACGACGCGACAGCGACGCTGCCTCTTCATGTCGGTATCAAGTGAGCGAGAGGTACCTCCCCGGTCGTGCCGGCCCAATTCCGTTGCATAGGAGGATGTAGTGTCATGCACCATGAGGTAATGTCATGGCGTTAACTCTTCCTTTAAGCCTTTGCATAAGTAAGTATACATAATAATAAGGAGCAATAACATACATCCGAATCCACTTCATGCGATCGCACCGAAATGCTACAGCACATCTCAAGCAAACACGTGAGCAAGAGAGGATTCTGAAATGTACTTCAAGGGAAAAGAAAGAAAAATGATGTGAAAGTTCGCAAAAGACTTAAGCGCGGCAAAGCGTTACTTGATCGCTGATTCACACGATCTCACTCAATCAAATTTTCATAACGCACTTTCATAAGGAGCGGTTTTATATCTAATATCTTGTTGCACCATTGTGTCTATTGTGTAGACTCAGACACAGACTCAGAAACAAAACAGTAATGCAAGTAGACGTAGTGCATGACTGTTTTTTTATTCAACTCGGATCCCGCAGACTGAAAACCACACGTACTCACAATTACCCCGTAAATTGTCGACAAACGCTCGCGTAAAAATAAAAGCGTCCACTTGTTACGGGATATTTTTTCCCCGGCCCGTTCCGGGACGTGGAATACAAATAGCTTTTTAAGTGCGAAGGCATTTTTTGTCGGGGTTCTGCGGGACGCTAACAGATTTTTCCCGTATCCCGGAGCTGTTATTACGGTGATTAATTCACTCGGCGCTTGTTAACATATTTTTTTCTCTCCCGTCGCTTTTTTTTACACCAATTTGTCGGCAATGAACTCTGGTATTTTAAGTTGACTGCCGCCCTTTTGTGAATAAAAAATGAAAAAGTTTTTTCATGGCAGTAAATCTGAAATGTTTTGTAGTTTTATTTTCGGTTTTATAGGGTTTGTGATTGAGCGAAAGTATTTTGATTGAATATAAACGTGTTTTTAGTTTGAACTGTCCGCTTCGTTCATCAAAAATTATAAAGTAAACCCTTTGTAATTGATATTTGTTACACCACAAGCTGTGCCCCGCCTATTACTTGTTTTACAGCCTCTCGACCGAAGCTTTTCTATTATTTTATTCCTATTTTTTTATAATAAGTAAATTCCATTTGAGACTCTATGATCAAAAACTTTAATGGCATTTTGTCTCACCTCGCATATCAAAAACTCGCTTCACGGCGTTTGTGGTGAAACTCTTCCAAACGACTTTTATTAAATTTTATTTGTCTATTCGGCAGGCCTAGGAGTGGAGAGTTAAGTATGTTTCCAAGGGATGGAAACTTAAGCGGGGAAACCACGGATGCTTATAGTTAATACTAATATGCGACGATCTCCGTGCAGTAGCCGGTCCGGGCAGGATGTGTGTAGCAGGAGATCGGTCGTCTTGGCATTCATTGAGAGAGGCCTATTTTCAGCAGTGGACCGATAAGGGCTGATAATGATGATGTCATAATAAATTATAAAATTAATTATTACATCATCATTATCAGCCCTTTTATTTATTTCAGCATAGAAGGGCGAATGAGAAATCGGAACCATTTGGGACCCATTAATATATGCGATGGAGTGCCTTAATTGTCCACCGACTACTCGTAAGCTGCACGAAACGCGCTAGGATAGCTGTCACTTTACAGCGGTATCATGTATGTGAGCGAGAGCTTGGTAACGCCCTGGTCGTTCCGGGCTAATTAGGCCGCAAAGCAGTATGACACTACCTCATATTAAAAATAATTAATGTAAATATTCTCATCAAAGAAATAAAAGCTAATTTTTGTTTTTTTTTTAATAGAATAGGGGGGCAAACGAACAATCGAAGTCCCATTACGACTACCGACGCCCATGAATATCCACATAATTACCATGCCTATGCGTTGCCCTCCTCCTAATGGGCCACCGGTTTCTCATAAACCGAACGAAACACGGCACTGAAGATTTCTATATGGCCTGCTTCGTAGTTATGCATTTGTCCTCACTCCTGCAGACTCGCCATGTGGATACATTTTTAATAATATTTACCAGTAACACCCACTCCTTCACTTGCGTAACTCCGGTCTAGCCTACAATCTTCCTCAAATTCTGCAATCACACCCAAAACCATGTTTTTTTTAGGCAGGAATTAGGGCACTCAAATAAACAAACAAAAACAGTATTCAGCTTTATTGTATTGGTACCTATAAATACTTATAAGATAAGTAGCGCCCCGCGGTTACACTTGCCTTACATGGTAAAATGCCATATCACAAACTTCCCCACTCTATCTCACTCCTGTTGTCGAACTGGTTGAATTCTTAAAAATCCTTTCTTAGTACTCACTTACAGTACAACACAGAGGACACATGTACCAAATTTAAAGTTTCCAGATATGTACGGGAGTTTCGTGTCTGTCGGTCTGGTAATCTGTCACACGGTAACGGAAGAGTTTTATATGTGTATATAGAATTTTTATCTGTAGGAATACCACTAACTCGTCGTAATAAACGTTATGAAGTCACTGTTATTGCAGCATTGCATGATCGGGTGGCTTTCTCGCTGTCTTAACACCTGCGCGATGTATATGTGTACTGTAGCAATTTAAGCGGTATGGTATAAGAGCCTCAATATTTTACGTCAGAGTTATGTTGACGCTCATCCGTGCCGGTCAGATCCAGCTACAAATCAGCAATAATGTTTTTGTCTGTTGATTTGTCGAATGAAGTGAAATTGGAAATCCAAACCATTTTGAAAATTAGATAGATTCCTTTTCTTTTACAGAAAGGGTTACATTTTGAACTGAGAATTACTTACACGCATGAATATTGACACAACATTGGGGAATGTGTGATTTTTGATATTTTGTATTGTGAAATATTGCCATCATAACCGCGACACGAACATGAATTTTGGCTCTGTGTGTCATCTAGTGACGAGAAGATAAAACTATTTTTAATTCATTGTTTTAGTTGACTCATGAGTATAACTTAAGTATTTAGTCTTTTGAAAAATAACTTGATAAAGACACTCTATTCAAGCCAATATAATATTCTTAATCCGTTATTTTTAGTATAAGAATTATGCTATAAATTCTACTTAAGAATTCAAACAGGTTTTAAAGAGCCAGAATTATCACAATGGGAGATGATTAAACTACATTAAACTTATGATATTTTTTTTGCAAGCTAGCTCTTACAAAAAGAGCCATGCCATGCTGCGTCGCAGCGGAATTGGGCCGGCACGACTGGGGAGTTACCTCTCGCTCCCATGTTACATCCCCAGTGTTGCGTTTAGAGCTGTTTATAAGTATCCGGTGGCCCATTGTGGGAAGGTGAAAACGAGGACAACTCATCGGCATAGTAATTATGCTCATTTTCATGAGCATAGGTAGTTGTTCCAATTTCTCGTTTATCCCCCTATACTATAAAAACTATAAAAACATTATCTCTTACAATGTAGTAGTTCTCCTGACAGAGCCATCAAACGAGTGGTAGAAGAATTACCCCAGTAAATTGAGAACAATAATTATTAGAATCTCTATTTGAATATTCCCAGGTTCATATGAATTATATACAATATAATTCATATACAAAATAACATTAATGCTTATTTGAATTTACACATTGTTTGGTGTTGACCTTTTATAATTTATTTACATGCTATTCACCGCTAGATGTCATGGATCAAGCTGTATATAGAGGGCGATAATATTTTTATGTGTCACTTCTTTACACTAGATGGCAGATTTTTCTTAATAACTTCAGCGCTAGATGGCAGTATTTTTAGTACAACTATTCAATGCCAGGTGGCAGCCACGAAATAGAAGTATATATCACATTCAGCACGAGCTACAAACGTTTTATTTCAAACAAAAATGTGTATAGATGTTATAAATATAATGAGAAGACTGTAAACCAAATATTTTTCGCATCAACACGAACATCTACTTTGATTACCTGTTCGCGTGTGACTACTTTGATTACCTTTTCGCGTGTGACTACTTTGATTACCTGTTCGTGTGTGACTACTTTGATTACCTGTTCGTGTGTGAGTACTTTGATTACCTGTTCGTGTGTGACTACTTTTTTATAACATAAGGAAGCAAATGGCCAGTCGGAGTGTTTTAGCGATTACCGATGCCCCGCTAGACGTCCACATAAAAATTATGCAGACGCATAGCTTCTCTTCGCTTCCACAGCAGAAGTTCAAGCGCGACGAAATCGTCGCAGGTTCCTGAGAGACTGAGACCCTACATCGTGAAACTATTTTATGGTGATAACCACCAGCCCCCCGACAGGCGCAGTGCTGGACCAACTATCAGCCGATGGACTGTTCACATGATCCAGGTCGCGGGGAGCCGCTAGATGCACGCAGCTTGTGACCGTGACTCATGCTGGGGGTGGGCTATTTCCAGCAAAGAAAGTCTTCTGCCTGTTGTTGTTAGTGATGATAAACCAGCAGTTAAAGGCACAACGTCGACCATCAACTTAAAAGTACTCAGTACGAGACATGCTACTCTGCAGCCAATTCAGACTGGCACTACTGGGTATGTACTTCTGGTGTGCTCTCGTGCTTAGGGATGCGTTGAATGAGGGCAACACACAAATTATGTGGATATCTATAGACATTGCTAATATCCAGCCTTCGAATGCTCCATTTCCCCCTCATAAAAAAAAGAATCCTCACAGACTTAGGTGTAGTAATTGCGGAGGTGCCGTCAATCCATGCTCTAGCTAATCATCCGACTTCACTTACATTACGTACCCACTCTCTTGTTGACCATGGCGTGTAAACGAGCAAGGCCTTTTGATGACATCCGATGCCAAAGATCCGTATAGCCTGCGGCTGGACCATAGTGTTGCTCACCCTGACGGCTCATGGCCCCGCGCAATGGGCCATCGAGAACTCACTTCCCACTGGAGGACTTCCAAATGAGGTAGGTATTGTTGTGGGCGAGAGTACACAACAATACGTAGGTATTGTTTGTAAATTATAATAATTTTCCGTACTTTCTATAGTATAGTGGGGCAAACGAGTTATCTGATACTTTTGATGGCTACCGACGCCCGTAATAATGTTTATGACATCAAAAAGTATATTGACTACAAGGAAAATATACATTTCCTATAGAAAATATAAATTTTGACAAAACTGTAATTGTTAACTAAAGAGTTGTGCTGCTAAGAATTTACAACTTTTGTCGTTGTTATTACAATTATATTTGCATGCCTCAGAGTGTGGGAAAGAAATTTATTGTACATACATATTGGAAATAGCATTTATGGGTTATAATTTTTGTGACGGTTGGCCATGCGTCTCTTCTCATACTCGTGGATAGGGGACAAATTCTAGCCCTCGCATCCACATGACAGTGGAGGATAGGGAAAAAAAAGCACTGAAGATGCTCAGAAAATATCACTACCAAAATTTTATTACAAACTCAAATTTTAGTACATATCATACATTTTGTATGCGACAAATTTCAGATCGATCCATAACTCCTTAAGCTGTTTCTCGAGAAGAACTTCTTGATTCCCGAGAAAACTACAGACAGACGGACGGACACCAAAGTGACCCTAGACGGGTTCTATTTTTCCTTTTAATCAATCACACGACGGTCAGGGAACCTCTCGTTCACGCAATAAGCTCACTCGAAATGACAGCTCCGCTGGGTACCTACTCCGTTCTGGTAGTCCAGCGGGCACGTATGCACTATCTCTATGCAGATGCTTGTGTCAATAATTAACCCCATAAAACCCGGACTGTTCGTTTACCCTCTTATACCCTTGAGATGATTAAATATTTTCACAGTTTTTAATGTTGACATTCTCACATACCAAGCTCCATCGACAAAAGGACCATCTCGAAAACTATTAAGAGATAGACGTAGACATCTCGATACAAGACAATAGGACCCTTTTTAAAATTCGGTATGGCCGCCCTTTGTTATGCAAATGTTACATCTTAACCCGAGGACCGTTGGGTCTTTGTCTTCCAGTCGATCTTATGAGAACTGAGATCATCTATTAACATGACGTTCCCATGTCCGTGTCATGGTCTCATTGCAGCGGGTTTTTACGGTGCTCGATGTGACATAACAGTGACCAGTCGACTTCGCTGTCATGTGAGTTGTAAAATGAGCAGTAGATAAGACAGTAGAGAATTAAAATCTGTATTGCAAAACGAGTCGCTTGATCATAGAGAAGTAGATACTCAATACTGCAGGTTAGCAATGCAATATTTTTTTTTTTTGCAATTTAGTCATTGATAAAACATTATTTTTGCTTGTTCTTTAAAAAAACATAACTTATCGTTTGGTGGGGTACAATTCACAATAAAACACAAGAAAACCATTAAATAGTTTGTCTACTCAGACACGAAAATATATGCTTGTTTTTCATATGTAAGTAGATAGTTTTTTTCGTTTCTATATTTTCTATAAAAGTTTTGCGGACGTAACCAGCAAACGGTCGCCCGACGTGTTCTGTAACGGTCGATGAAGCTGTACCTGTACACTTTCGTCATCATAAAGCAAAAACTGACCAGATATTTTTGCTTGTGATGATCGCAGCCATTTTCCATTGTAGCCTATATTGTGCAATATCCCATATATTGTATTATTTTTGAAGGGAAAACAAAATTTTTCTATTGTATGTTTTTCTAAAATATTTTGACATTCCATAGAAATCTAAATCGAAGACCAAAAATTAATTTAAATAGAAACGTTTCGTTTCAGACTATATTATGAAAAAATTACTCAATCTACCAATTTTTTACTACAGGCAACCCAATGCAATACTCCTAAGCAATTTTGACCAAATAAAATAGAAACAGCAAAACGTGCCTGGAGTTTTTACTGTTCCTTTGTATTTTGCACCGAAGGAACACAAAATAAAATTGGCTATTTGATTACTATTTTATTTCACTTACATCATTTCATATTGTTTTATATTGGAGAATACCCAAATGAAATAAAATAATCACAAAGGATAATAATATAATTCAAAACTTATCCAAATATTAAGTAATAACAAGAACGGTGGCCCATTTAGAGGGGGAGGGGGATGATAGGAGGGCAACGCAACTACGTAACAATCACGCGAATGTCCATGGACGTCGGTAGGCATCAAAAGGTTCCGATTGCTCGTTTGCCCCTTATGCTATACAATTTGTGAAGCAACATAGCGCCGGGAGTTACACCACGGTGAGGTGATCACGGCACAGGAGCTTGCCGTGGTGCAAGAACGACATAACACACCGTGCTCCCATGACTTACTATCAGTATAAACCGGTTTGGTCGAACACACACAATATGACATAAATAAAAGCACCATTACCACATAAAATATCCCCTTGAACTGTAAACTCATTTTTTTTTTTCTAGTTTCTGGTGGAAACGCGTAAAAACAACTACGCAACGTAGTAGTGAATTTTAGAATTATCAAATTTAGAATAAGAAAATTGCCATATTTTTGCATTTGTAGCCAATTAGTGCTCCGTCCACCTGAGAGTAGCTTGACAGCATAACCATAACGGGGATACCCAAAATAGACAGACCGGGAGTGGGGGAGAGCGGGGAATATTACAGCTCTCTGACACATTTAGCATAAGAGCGAGACCTCTGGTGCTGCGGATGTATGTGGGCGGTGGTGATCACTTACCTCACTTGGCCTATATGCTCGTTTTTTCTCCTGTGCTATTCAAAAACTAACGTCACAGGTCTAAGTTTTAAATTTATAACTTACTATTAATTATTGTAATGATTAACTGTCATTGTTATTGGTCAACCGTGACCATGGTTGCTGTAAAGCTTCTGAAACGTCGTGCTACATAAATAATTTAATAAACCGCGATAAAATCCGTAAAAGTAGTTTTATTGTATTGACTAACATTCGCGAAAACTTAAGACATCAATAACATGGTTATTATTAATTATGACTATTACGTGCTTATATGAAGTTATGATATAAAGTTACTAAGGGGAGGATGTAGGTTTACCTTTAAAAACGTGTGTGTATGTACGTAAGTTAAACTTCTTTATCGTAACATGTAAAAAATATATGTTGTTTGCTTGCTTGTCTATGATGCCGGCGCGCACGCGTACGTAGTGAAAATTTAAAGAAAAATCTATCAAATAAAATTCAAAACTCAAATCAAAATAAAAAAAATGTTATCTCTTCAAATTATAAAGTGAATTTCCACCAAGAAGTGACAATACATTCTGTCAGCTACAATTCACTAGGACTTCAAAAACCGGCAACGCGTCCGCAAGCCGCCTGCGACGCCTGGACTTGCAAATGTCTGTAGTTAGCGGCGGTCACTGCCCTGATCGTCTCATTATAAACAAACTACAATATATCTTTAAGAAGCGGTACCTCTCGCTCACATAATACCGTCGTAGAGTGACATCTTCAGTATCGCATGATGTGAGTAGCCGGTGGCCCATTGGAGGGGGGGGGGTAGAAGGAGGGCAATGCATCGGCACAGTAATTATGTGGGTGTTCCTACGTTAAAGTCTACGGTGTACTGAAACATGTCGTTGTTGATGATGATGGTGATAAGGTAGATCACAGAACCTATCACAATTATTGTCCGGCGCTGCCGGCGCCGTGGCCGGCTGCAACCCTGTGGGAACCGGTTCCGCCGGAATGCAAATCTGTCCCATTGTGGACGGACAATTCCTCACTTTTAATTGTTATTTTTTTTTTGCATACTGTCTAACGTGATGTGTTTGTCGATATCGATATCTATGCGTAATATTTTTTTTTTACAAATATTATCGGGTATAAATTATTCATAAAAAATAATGATTAAAAAAATTATTTTATTATTTAATAAAAAAAATCGATATATTTTTTTATGAATTTTTATTTGTATCCTGTCACCAAACTACGTTCACGTTCTTGAAGTTTCTAGAAGTAGATAATCTTATCAGTTTAGAGTAAATTGATTATTGTATACCTTAAAAGTACATTTATTTCCGAGTTGTTTTTGTTGAGACTTATATAGGTGGTAGTTTTATAGATCCAAGTAGAGGATATTAAATATTCAAGCCATTTACATTTCATCATCATCATTATCAGCCCTTATCGGTCCACTGCTGGACGTAAGCCTCTTTCAATGAACGCCAAGACGACCGATCGCCTGCTACTCCATCCATCCCGGACCGGCTACTGCAGGAGATCGTTTACGTTTAATTTTAATTATTAAAAAAATAGCAATAATTCCATAATTCATATGTCAATGTTTTTGCAATACCCAAAGTCAATTACAAAAATAATTTTATTTACAATGTAAATAATAATTGAACTAATACTAAGTCATTATTATAGAAAATATTTATACAATATCGTAGTGTACTGGAAATGACAAATCGAATCATGTGCAGGTATTTTATCGATACCGCATTATAACACAGCACTAGAGAACTAGTAAAAAAACCGGTTAGGTCAGTTTCGCTATTACAATAGGGAACCCAATGGTTACTTAAATAGGTCCAAATATTATAATGCGATTCATTATTATTAGCACCTAACCCTTGCCATAGGTATCTATTGTCCAGTTGGCGCCCTTCGTACCTTTTGTGTTCGGTCCCTACGCAAGATAACCGGTAAGACAACTTTTGACCCCATGTCATGCTGAAGGGTTCGTTAGTTGTTCTTTGACCATGGTCTTGATATGACCATTTTAAAATGGAATAATACTAGTTCATCATGTGAACTCTTATAAAATTGGTAAGTTTTATTAAATTTCTATAACATTAAGCAAAAAGTAGATCACTTCCATTTATGGTGGGTGCATATTTATTAAGGTAGGTTAACATATATTTTCTCGTTTAATTTTTATCAATGTTTGCTATAAATAATTATTTTTAATTAAATATAACTCGAAACAATAAAACATCGTTCATTCAAGTTAAAATCAAAATTCGCCATTGATTGAATTTTTTTTAAAAGACATCTAAGCTTAAGGGAATGAAACCGCTCCACTCATTCTATTTACTATTACTAAAATATCTCTAATTATAATTGAAAAAAGCTATTATATATTCTGTAATTAAATAATAACGAATACAAATAAGATCACAAGTAATCACTTAAAACGTAAAGGTACACAAAAAGAAATACCTTTAAATAATAAATACGATAAATTACGAAGTGAAAGATAATGTTTGACACAAAACAAAATGTCGTCCGTAAAGCTATTGTGCTGGGGGTGGGCATTATTATAAAAAACGGAATGGTCCAGGCCACCCTCGCTCTATCGATTAATATTTTTAAATGGCAGAAGCCCCGTCATTGGCGTAGGATTTTTGTTTGGAAATTCTAAAGCTTTTTCTGTAGTGGGCGTCTTGGATGGGGTGGGGTGGACCGGAGCGTTTCTTAAAAATAAAGGGCTTTACCTCTTGCTCTCGGAGGTTGAAATACGCTTTAATAAATTTCGTCTTATATTTTTGTTACATTTAAGTTTGTGCTTATTTATATAATAAAATTATATTTAATTTTTTGTTGATAATAGGTGTAAGAATACACAATACACAATACACAATACAGATATAGGCATTCGTGAGGGGCTGATCTCCACTACTTCTAAGTCATAGAGAGATATGGTTTCACCTTGACCTGATGAATGTTTTATACTTATTTAAGTTAATTTATGCATGACTAATTTTTTTATTAAAAAATGCAATTAGAATAATTATAATTTTAAAGTTAGCTTTAGTAGTTATAATATTTAAAATTTGAGTAGGTAATTACTTTCTTTTTATAAAAAAAAAAGATGAATATTACAATAATTATTTAAGGAACATAATACACACACCTACACGATGAATTAGGTAAATTGTTGGTATAATAATACTCAGCGGGAAGCGAAAGATTTAACACTACCGTTTACTTACTAAGACATTTCGAATAAATATGACAATATATAACTATAACAAAGTTGCTAATTTGTAAATCGCTAAAAGGTTTCTTGTGATTTGGTAAATGCACCCATTGGTGCCTCAGCTTAATCTTCTTCATAAAGCCCTAACAAAATTTAGTCTCGTACAGAGATGAGCGAGTTCGGGAAGGCGTTAAATTGCATTTTTATTACCGTCTTCATTTTATAATGTAAGTTTACTATTTTAATGTCTAATTCGTGTGAACCCAGGAAATCACTAGATACGAAATTACGAAATCAAAAAAAAATTAAATATTCAAATTATTTGAATATTAAGTTGATTCAACAGGCAGGTACCTATTTATAACTAAAAAAGACGTCTATAGGATTATTAACTAGTTTGTAATAAGGATTTTTATATAAAGCACCGTTTGTTATCATTTGACTGAGATCCTTTTTTTTACGAGACAATAAAAATAATCTCTTTGATTCTACTATTTTTAAATTCACAATAAAATACTCTAAACTACCGCAATAAACCGCAATAAATAAAATAATCTTTATAATACAAATAAATACAAAAACAAAATTTCTAAAAGCACGGAACTCACTCAGAACTTCGTAATTGCTATACAAATATATTTACGTGTAAATCTCAAGGTACGGGGGGGTCCAAAAACTTGGGCAAGGGGGAATTGATTTTATTTGTGAAACGACACGATTTTTTAATTAGCCTGAGGGGAAGATTTTACTGAATGTTATCGTTGAAGTGAGATTGATTTTCGTAAGCGTATTTTATGTACTTTTAATGAATCTAAGAAGAGGTGACTTGGTGCATTGCTGTTGAATTACACCGACGTCACCGCGGAGCTACCTCTCGCTCACATGACACCGCCGTCACATGGCGAACGGCTATGCTGTCACACATTTTTGCCTGTGCCCCATTAGAGGGGAGGAGGACAGGAGGTTAACGCATGTGTATGAAGACAATACGCATGTCTCTGAGCGTCTGCGATCGTCAAAAAGCTCTATACTATAAAAAGTATACTTGTAGCTTGTGGACATCAAGCAGGTACCTAATGTGACCTGTAAGGTCTTAAGTATCGACTATGGGCATAAAGAAGGTGTTTCGCAAGAAAATACTAGAAATTCTGACCACCAAATTATAATTTGAAAAAAAACACGAATGTTTAGTTGCCTATCTGCATGAAAACGTTTGAGGAAAGTTCTAATGGGTAGAATATTACTGCTACTAGCTATGCCCCACGGTTCACCCGTGGTAAATCTATCCCAAAAGGTTATGTGTGGTCCACATATGCATAATTGTTTGACTAATATAATAATTACGAAATCAATCGAAACAATTAAAATATAAATAAATTTTCAGTTAATATGGAGAAATTCTTGGAGTGGTAGGTGGTACCATTGATTTATTGAAAATAAATGTTCCAAATCAACGAGCGGTACGTAAAAATTGTTTTTCTGTTTTAGTCAATAAGGCTATTGTACCTTCTTATCAAGATACAGCTGGTCATCCATTGGCTGCAGGAGGAAGGGAGGGCTACGCATCAGCATAGTAATTATAGAGAATTCCTTGGGTGTCTGTGTTCGTAAAAAAGGCTTCGATTGCCTGCCTCCTCTATCCTATAAAAAGAGATAAATTTGATTAAGATATAGATACTGCAGTAGATATAGATATACCTCAGTACCTTGGCTGGTCATGGGTGTTCTAGTATATCTACTGAACTTACGAGTTGTGGATGTACCAGCACGCCTCTGCCTACTTCTTCGCGGACAACAGGCGTGAAGATACGTTTACTACACAGATATATACCGAAGATCTTATGAAATCAATCTAAGGAAGAGTAGTACCAAGTAGTGCCTTGCCACTTGAACGGAATTGGGCCGGCACGACCGGGAGGTACCCCTCGCGCACATAATACCGCCGCAAAGTGACATCTACAATGTCACGAAACTTCGTGCGGTTAGTGAGCAGCCGGTGGCCCATTGGAGGGGGGGTCGAAGGAGAACAACGCATCAGCATAGTAATTATGTGGATGTTCATAGGCGTCGGTAGTCGTAAAAAAGGCTCTCATTGCACGTTTGCCACCTTATTCTATAAAAAAGTGTGCGGAACTGCTGATGGTTATTGGCAGAGGAAACAGTACATTAGTTGAACGATGTCGGTGGATATTTTTCAAAGTGGCGGCGCGCGGAAAGTTCCAGAAGCACTTTACACTTTAACTGCGGCCATTTATCTGGGAACATTCAAGTATTGATGTTTACGTAATTCCCAGTAATGCGTTGTTGTCGGTGGAACCCGGGTGGTGTGTGTGGGGGGGGGGGTTAACGTAGTTTGTGGAAGCGGTCAGTGGTGTGCAAAGCGGGTTATTTCTTGGCCCTGATATGTCTTTTATAACACAATCGGGCAAATCCCAAAAGCCTCTTGGTGACAACCAAGGCCTATTAGTTCGAGTTACTATATGTACAGATGTATTGCACCCTACCGCTTCGACCTCTTACCTCCAATAGGCCAGCGGAAACTCACCAAACCGTTAGAAACACGGCGGCATAGCTAAGACATTTTTGATTACCTATTTATTTTACGTACCAAATTAATGGTAGTGTAAAATAGCTTCTGATAGGTGTCATATTCACATTTTGACCGGGGTAATCTAATAGGTTATACAGGTAGGAACCTATAGTTGGTTATTAATATGTATTTAGTATTAACATATATGTACCTATATGTACTAGTCGCACCCCGCGATTTAGCTCACGATTATAGCGTTGGCGTCGGTATACAAAAATTCAAAATGTATTTATAGAAATGTCGGTAGACCAGGATCGAAAGAGTTGGACAACATCGTGACATAAACAATATTTTACCTTTTGTACAATTAAGTATCCTTTACATAGAGAATTAAGAACACTGACTTATAAATGACTTTTAGTTTACCTAAATTACTCAACAAGTTTTCTATGTGGTCACTTGATACCTGCGACATAAAAAGTCGGTGGTCCATTGAGGGGGAGGGGGGTTAAAGTAGGGCGACGCATCTGTGTATCAGTCATGACGGGGCGTTCTGAAAAGGCTCCGATTGCTCGTTAGCTCTCCTGTGATATATAAAAAAGTGATCGATGACGATGATACTATCAAGAGCCTGCCAATTACAAAGACGAGATATTGCGTTCTGCTGTAAAGACGCGGGGATAACAATTTGCGACTCTTAACAGTCCCCCGGGAACACATTAACAATATAACACTACCCTCATTTATGTTGCATAG
>JAFELO010000188.1:212521-232208 GCA_017140195.1 Eumaeus atala | reverse complement strand
ACCACGTTATCCTAGCTCAGCGCTAAGTACCATAAGGCCTTGTGTTACTCAATACAACATATTTTGTAAACAAATTCTACATATTTAAGATATTTGGTTTAGTAATACATTAAATAGAACGCCATGTTTTATATGTATTACTATATGTGAACTGCTATAACAAAATCTAATCGTAAATATTTATTACGTGTAAAACCTGGTTTGACCCATGACTGGTCTGAGGTGTTACCACTGCGCCAACCGGTCGTTATATTTTGATCGAGGACTGTGTCCAGCACAGGGCCGATAAATGCCAGGATGCTATAGTAGATATATATCCGCATGAACAAAGCCTAGGTGCCATTTTTCTTAACAGTCTTCAGTATACAGTTCCTACTCTCTTAACAGTCTTCAGTATACAGTTCCTACTCTCTTAACAGTCCTCAGTATACAGTTCCTACTCTCTTAACAGTCCTCAGTATACAGTTCCTACTCTCTTAACAGTCCTCAGTATACAGTTGCTACTCTCTTAACAGTCCTCAGTATACAGTTCCTACTCTCTGAACAGTCCTCAGTATACAGTTCCTACTCTCTTAACAGTCCTCAGTATACAGTTCCTACTCTCTTAACAGTCCTCAGTATACAGTTCCTACTCTCTTAACAGTCCTCAGTATACAGTTTCTAGATGTAAAGTATTTTATATTACTTTTTAGATTATAATCCAATTTGTAATTATCCAGTAGATTTTTCGTCAAATAAAAACAAACATACATCAAGAAATACGTATATGTAGGATCTTCATCGTGGTGTATTGTCATTTCACCACCGAATTTAATAAGACGTTGCTAAAGAAATTCCTAACAAAAATGAGTCATAAAACGGAAAGGGAAAGCGGCCGCGCTACGTCTTAACGAAGAAGGCAGGAGACATTATACTTCTGATAAGAAACGAGGTAAAAATATAAATTCGAAGGGTGGCCCCCTCTTTTGAGACCCTTAGGTACTTTTTTGACGCCCTTTTTTCAAAGGGGGAAGAGTTTGCAATTTAAATTTTATCTCTCCTTAATGAGACGCTCGTTTCCAATTTGTAAGGAATAATGTTTATTCTTTTCTATAAAGAAATTGCCTTTAGAGATTAAAGACAAGAACATTTTGTTATATGTAAACTACTAGGGTATACACAGAAGCAACAAAATACTACAATAATTTCTTCCAGGCATCCATAACTAAAAGTGTATGTCATAACAGCAGCTATTGGCCAGCACAGGGGAGGTTCCTCACACCGTACCGTCTTAAGTGATGACAGGTGGCCCATTAGTGGTGGATGGGGTGTGTATGTCCCGTAATGCTATAAAGATGCTGGACTAAGTTTTAAAGTCCGTACATTAACATTTTATACTTAACATTACTAATATTTTTACATAAAGTTGCATGTGCCTAATGTACAAATATTCTTTCACTCCGATCAAAATATTCGTCATACCATCTTTAATATAAAAGAAAACGAAATTATATGGAAAATGTGTAAAATTTAAGAGACTTAAATGTCAAAAGAGATCCATTAATTTGGAAGTTTCATTATAAAGTTTGTCTTTAAAATATTAGACAATATTTAAGATTCATTGCATTGGATTCGGCGCGAGGGGTCACAATCGAAGGATAATTTTCTTTTGCGTCCATTTAAGCACCCTCCCTCTCTTGCACAGATAAAATTAATATTGATTCTACTACAGATAATAAAGACATAAACACATTTTTGAAATTAGAACATCTTTTTTTTAAAGAATGTAGGCACTTTGTATCTTTAAGGTTAACCGTAAAATAAAACTAATTGGTATGTGTTTATAGGGGATATTTATCTGATTCCGTTAGATTATACGTACATTTGAATTTCTCCATAGAGATATTACGATAGTGGTTGGTATATTAATAATTTACATGCTATTTATGGATATATTATATTTACTTTTAGCGTTCGGTAAGTTATACTAAATGAGTGTATGCAATAACACAGCAACACAGCAGTTCCTTAATTGGGTGGGCAGAGCGAAAGGACTGCCAACTAACTGTAATAAGTAGATAATTAAATTTATAACTTATGGTACGTTAAATGAGTCTAGATTAATATAACTGTTGGTTTCTGTAGGTTAACCACCCAATAAGAACTTCGATTACTTCTTATAAGAAAACTTTGTGTCTATTGTACTTATCCACACACACTATTGTACTTATCCACACACACTATTGTACTTATCCACACACACTGATTATATAAAAAGTAATTGGCACAGTCCAGCCTTGTCAGAACAGTCCACAATGTCACACAGTTTCTAAACGCACTGGTGAGACTAGGTAAAGGCACCCGTACCTCTCATCAGGTGAGTATGTCCGTTAGACAAGTGCACTCCCAAAGCTCTGTTCTTTTTTATACTAAGTACAGCAGTCGGAGACTTGAATGCTAGCGACGCTCATAGACATCCGCATTGTTGTTATTATACGTTTTCCTCATTTTCTCATACCCTCAAACTGACCAAAAGAAACTCACAATTCCGAAGAAACGCGACATCATTGTAGTCACTTTACGACAGTATCTGTGAGCTAAAGTCACTCCCCGGTCGTGCCGATCCACTTCGGCTTGAGTATTATAGTAGATGCGATAAATATTATCTAAATCCAGTGTACACTTCGACCTGGATAAGTAAATCCCTCGTTGACAGCAATTCGAAAGAAATAACACAAGACACGGGGAGTGGCTATAGATTGTTAGAATTTACATTCACAATTAGTTTTTCCATAGACGAATCCCCGTTCACTAATGGGGTCCATGGCATTAGAATTTACATAATAATGGTAGTCGTTGTAAGAGGTACTGTGTTTGCTAGTAAATAACTTATTCAAATAATGTAACATGGATTTAAGCATGGAAGAGCATAAAACTACTTTGTTTACTTCGTAAATAATATACCATGTTCCAGTAAATAACTTTTTTTTATTATTGGCACTAAAATGCCAAAATAAAGAGCTACTTCCAGAATTCACTAACCGACCCCTATGACCACACCGATGTTATACTTATGAGATATATTCGCATGACAATAATTCCCCCCCAGTCACGATAACGTGCGACCTCTTCCAAGCCTCACGATAATAATAATAATTGTTTGAGACCTTCACGTCTGTTACACATTCTGTAGTCATGTGGTCATGAGCCGGCCGGTGTAACCCGGTCGAAGCGCCGTGCAAGGTATTTACAAGAACTTAGCGAGTACCTTCTAATGAGTATTTATGGGTATCGCTTTAAAACCCGCTGAATAACTACAATAATAATAATAATAATAATAAATTTTATTTCTGATCTCTGATAACAATGGATCCATACATGTGTTAGTGACAGTAATACAAACTTATGGAGCAGTGTTAGTGGGTAATGTCAATTAATACAATTATCATTATCAGTATAATATTTAACATTATCATTTTGCTATGGGTGTCAAGCTCTTCTCGGGAAAACGTTAACATTGTGTCACTTTAACAATTGATCAATTATTATTTTACAATATACTTAAAATACAGTTGGACGCAGCGATGTCGATGCACTAGACTACAAGTAATTGTGTCCAGTGAACCAGCATCGTAATGGAAGGCCGACTGCCGCCCATGAATCGCGATCTCAAATAATTATCGGGATGCGTCCCTCCCAACTAAGGGAAAGATGTCACCCGCCGTGTCTCATAGTCACCGATGAGTCTGTACTGGACACTTAGGTAAGCACAGAGCAGTTAAAAAGCAAATCCGTGGGTCAATAGCACTTATTTCTTCAAGAAATGGATGCTTTTCATATCTATAGATGAATGTTATAATAAAAGTATTTTAGCGGATTCTATCACGGTCTGTGAAGAATTTCATAATCCAGACATTTCAATCTTTGTTAATTTGTGATATCTGGACATATGTCATCTCCGTCCACCCATGACCATGGTAGATGTAAAGATGCTGAAACATCGAGATTATGAAATACTTAATAAACCGCGGGAAAATCAGTTAGTTTTATTTTAAAGTGTGACGTAGTATCAAAGAAATCATTATAAATGGATACTTTAAGACATGAAAATAGGGTCAATAGCAATTTCAATAAAATATTATTTAAATATGTATTTAAATTCCAATCACAAACGTAACAAATAGAAGCGTATTATAAAACTATTCAGAAAAGTTAGATGCGTCAAACTTTAAAAAAGCAAAGTTAAATTTAGGATTTACAACGTCGTCAGTTTGCGGTCGAGGAAATTAAAAAGTTAAACCAAAATGGCGTCGAAATAGTTGTGAGTTGAGAGCGAAAGTGCGCGGGAAGTTTTTAATTTGCAAACGGTCGAAAGTCGAATTTTTCATCGGTCCCAAGTTTCCACCGCTTCAATTTAATGGACGACCAAACTTTGCAGATAGTTTTATGTGTGCAAATATTTTACGTAAACTTTTTACTACAACATTGATTGACTTTTTGTTTTTGACATTCGTGAAAATCAAAGTATCCGTCAATCGATGCTGAAAATTTTTTTCTTTGGTTCTGGTTCAAGACTGTGAGACCTCCTAGGCCCGGTACAATTTTTTAATTTTTTTTTTAAATTTGGCGAATGATCACCTTGTGGTTAGGCCATTGTAGTTACAAGACCAACGGCCTAAAGTAGAATATATATGTATATACTCTTGTAATTTGGTTGCCATCTGTTGCGCAGTGTGTGGTCTAGTGTTGTCGTGAAGCAGCAGTAGCGTGGAGCGATTGACTCACCTTGGTTGCTTAGCCGCTAGCTTTTCCATCATGGTTTGCGATTGCTGACCTCAGACAACAGCCGTAATAGTCTGGCCAGATTTAAGAAAACTGTAATGAACAATAAAAATTTTGTGGGGTTATTTTTCGCTTGGGGCAGGATTTAGCTGGCTGGCCAGGATCCAGACATTGCGCTGAGCGCTTCGACTATCGTAAAGAGTTCATTTTTCATCACTGGTAATGATTCAGTTTAAAATATCTTGATTATTGTGCCTGTTTAGTAATGCAACGCAGCCTCCTTACCTTTCAAGCTAATTTAAGCCTGCAGCTAGCTCGCACGTGGTATACGATGGATCCGCTTCCACAATAGCACGTAACACTTCGTTATCAACTTGGGTCTCAGGCCGTCCACGGGGCTTGTACTGCAAGTCGAAATTTCTAGAACGAAAACGTTGGCACCAAAAACGAACTGTTTTCTTTTGCAACACGACCACCATACACATAATTCACTCTTCGAGTCGTTTCCGCAGCACTAGTGCCACGGCGGAACGTATATAATGAGATATTTTGAGTTTTCCATTGTGTAAAATGAGTGACGCAAACAAAGAAAACAGAAGAAAAAAAATGAATGATGATTATCGAAGCGCAAGTACATGATTAAATAGCTGTACAAATTTGAATTAAGAATTCCTTACCAAAGAAGAGAAATTCTTGGTGAAAGTGACCAGAATGAAAAACGCCAATTTCATATGTAAGGACAAGGACCATATATATATGGGCAATCTCAATAAGTAGGTAGACCGAAGCGGGCGAAGTCTCTGCTCACCGGCAACTCTGTCCGTAAATAAGTAATAGCATTAGGGCGGTGCTGCAACTGCGTCGTATCCGGTGACACGCGTCCTGTGCCGCCCGGAAGTCGTCCATTACGTCACATCCGGCAATGAGACGCCATTTTCATAACTGCAATTTTAAAACCGTTTTAAAACTCAATTACAATATATATAATATATAAAATAACAACAACAATAAAACCATTAGGTATATGAACTACCAATATAAAATTGCACATTGCAATTTTTTTATATTGGTTGTTTTTTTTTCTTTGTGAATGTTCATCATTTTTTTGTGAACTGGTAGATCATAATTAGTACACATGTTACATAGTAACGTTCGATGGTGAAGGTTTAATGTTAAGAAGCCTATGGTAACCTGAATAGTTCGGATAAGGTGTATCTGCCAAACAATACGCGGTCACAATAAATCTCTCCGGGTTACCGTTACCGTTACCGTACTCACTGGACAGGTTACCGTTGCATCCCCACCATGGTTCAAGCCTTGTCGAGTTGTTCAAGCGTCCAGGCTGATTCGAGACACCTCCTACAAAGCCAATTGAACCGAGGAGGAGCTTTTTGTACCCCTCTTATAGGAGCAAAAAGTAACGCGGTGCTGTTGCGCACGGGGCTTTTGGGTTTTTGAAGGAGCCGCACATTTGTGGATGTGGCCCTGATGATTTGTTGTTCCGGGGCACCTCACCAAAGGCGGCACTGCTGGCACTCGCGGTGATTTCTGTGGGTATTCGGCAGTATCATGTGCCGCGAGTCCCACACGCCACTGGACCCCCCCCCCCAGGGGCAGTCAAGAAAAAAATGGTTACAGTGCTTATTAAACGTCTGGCGGTTTCTTTACAGTATGGGGGGACAAATGAGAAATCGGATCCTTTTTACAACTTCCGACGCCCAATAAAACATCGGCATAATTACTAAGCTGGTGCGTTGCTTTCTTTTCACCTCCATGGGCCACCAACGATAACTCACAAACCGATAGAAACGCGACACCGATTATGTCACTTTACGCCGGTATCATGTGAGCGAGATTGTACCTCCTCGGACGTGCCAGTCCAATTCCGTTGCAATGCAGCATGACACTGCCTCTTGTTGTGATGAGGGTGTGTTAATAATATTTTAGTAGATCGCTACAAAATTGTTCGAAGTAGTTTTATTGTAAAAAAGTACAAGATAAATGTAATCCTAGTAATGTTATAGCCGCGAAAATTTGAATGACTGGATGTTTGTTACTCTTTTTAGTAAAAACGTATGAATTGACATTGATAAAACTTGGCAATGTTATAGCTTATTTACTAGAATGACATATGAGCTATAGAAATGGGAACTTTCGGACGGCGGACGGAGTCGTAGGCAAACAGCTAGTTAAATCATAAAGTTGAAAGTGTAATAACAGCGGTTATTATTATCTTTCTTGAGCCCGTTGTGATCGTTCTTGGTATTGGCGTCAGAAAAACGCGGGGGATCCGAAGGATTGGACCAATTTAGATTTATTTTTCTCCCTCGCGAAGTCTTTTCCAAGTTTTGTTACCGCGCTGCCGAACAACACGGTGAGGTAAGAGAAAGTTTGGATAAACTTGTAACAGTATTTTTTGTTACAATTGTATTCTGCCGAAAGTGTACAGTGTCACCGAAGTGTACAGTGTCCACCGAAGCCCGCCAAAAGCTGTCGGCCCATGAACATCAGAATAATTTTCCATTCCACCTCCATTTCACCTCCCCCCCAATGGGCCACCGAATACTCACAAACCGTACGAAACGCGACACCATAGGTGTCATTTCAGGGTGTCAAGTGAGCGAGTGGTACACAATTCCGTTGCATAGGAGGATGCAGTGTTATTCACCATGCTGCATGCACTACCTTTTACAACGTGGTGTGATAAGTCTGCAGATATTATTATTATTGTATTATTATTAATGTTATTTTTATTTAATGTTTATAACATTTTACAGATATATCCAAAATTTATAAAAATAATAATGTTGCGGTTTTTTCAGTATTTAAAACGGTTTAACAATACCTATAAGTACTATTTAATGCATATTTTCGGGTGTCACTTTTTCATAATGCTTTCTATATGCGTTCCGTAACTATATTATGTACTCCAGTTCGGTTCAGGGCTAGATGGATATCATTTTCCTATTTAGATTTCGAACGTACCTGTGTTTTGGTGTCCTTTCTTGGCACCACACGGTCACATGTCAACTCCATTTATATATTGTGCAATATGTCCTGCCCTACTCTCTAAAACTTGGGTATGTTTATATAAAACATGTATTATATTCTTTCATTTTTCAACAAACGTTATCAAATTTAAAATAAAACTTTCTAGCAGCCGCACCAGACAATCGACGATAAAAAATAAAAGGGGGCGCGAAACGACCCTCCTGTAAAAACTACAATGGCCCTTAGGTAACCTTCATCTGTTTGATACATAGGCCCAGATTCCCTTCTTATCATCATTACAATTGAAAATGACATTTATCGCAACGGCGGAAGAGTTAATTCTAATGCGAAAACATTTTCAAGAAGCCAATTTTTGTGGAAACGTTTATGTTTATGTTTTAACAATTGTATATAACCTGTATTTGAAGTCAGTTAATGAAAGGAAAGAAGAAAAAAGGAAATGTGATAGTTTGTATATATGTTTATTATTCTTTCGGGGAAAAAATATTGATCGGGTTTCGTTGAAATTTAACACATACATATATTTGTGTGCCAAATTCAACACATTCAGGAATAATATAAATATTTTAATCCTGAAATTGACGGTCATATTGGGATAAGTATCCCAATAACCGTTAATTTACGCATGTAGACCCGTCGGGCGGCGCCAGTGTTAGTAATATAATATAAAGCGAAGTATGAATGCGATAATCTGTCTGTTTGTTACACGAAGTGAAAATGGTTGAAGATCGAAGGTCAAATATACGTTGAACATCTAACATGATACGATCATGTACAGGCATAGCCTAGCGTATCGCTTTATGCTGGTGTAATGATGCATCAGCTTGAGTAAGCATTTAACTGACTTCAGAAAAATAAGTTCTCAAATCGACGTCACGTTTTTCTTTGCTTTTACAATTTCAATTGCGTATTTTTTTTATTATTTTTTTTTTTTTTGTTGGAAAGGTCGGAGTAGTCGCATCGTCAGTCGTCACCAAGTTGGGGTCTGAAGATTGAATCTCAGGGAAATGATGCCACCCTCGAATATTATATACATGTCGTAGTCGTTATGTGTAAATTGCCGTATAACATTACGGCTAGCCACTTTAAAAAACAGAGCTGTTTTGTTTTGTGGCGGGCTGACGATTAGCCGGATTGTCATTATGAAAAATTCTTCAATATGGCGGCTGAGGTTTAGGCTCATAAAATGTATTGATTTTAGACAGTGATAGTGATCGATACAAATATGAAATTAGGCCAAGTGTTTTGAATGCAAGTAAAAAAATTAACCTAACCATAAAGAACTCTATGTGGTATGAACCTGTCTGGACATAGTTTTTTTTATTTCTCTGTGTTCTACAATCGACGCCATTGTTGTTGTCACGTCAAGCAACGCCGTGAGTGTTAAAATTAGGAACTAAAACGCGGACAAAAAGGCGGATAATAATCATTCACTTTATTTCAATAAGGCTAGCTTTATTGAATATCGTATAACGCCGAATACTTTTTGGCAGAATTTCACACAGCCGTATTCAATCTAATCGTTGGCCCGCCTCAAAATAAAACGACCCTGCTTTTGAAAACGGCTAGCCGTAATGAAATACGGCGGTTTAGACAATGCGACTGCGACGTGCTTATTGGTGCCTACGTATTTTTCATATACTTTCTAATGTTGTTTGAATATTTGCATATGTAATCATTATCTCAAATCTTACTGAGCATCATGATTGAATATTTTGTAGCATGGCTGCCTCCGTATAATAATAGCATTTTGTTGCATGGCTGCCTCCGTATAATAATAGCATTTTGTAGCATGGCTGCCTCCGTATAATAATAGCATTTTGTAGCATGGCTGCCTCCGTATAATAATAGCATTTTGTAGCATGGCTGCCTCCGTATAATAATAGCACTTTGTAGCATGGCTGCCTCCGTATAATAATAGCATTTTTTGCTATGTCGATGGATTACAAAGGTACCAATAAAAGTCATTATGCGCTTATTATGAACTTCTGTGTGAAATCAATTATGACTCTTCAGTTCAGTTTAGAGTTAAATATCGAATAGTTCAACTTCGTAGAGTAGAGATTTTGGTTCAGGTTTTACGTTTTTGTCGAAATTTAATATGTTTAATGAAAGGCCATGCCATAAATTCAATAAAAGCACGGCAATAGAAAGTATTAACTGCGTCGCTCTGCAGGCAAGAGAGAAAACATTAAACGAATTGAAACATATTTTCGGGGATCAGCGGAAACGGATGGAGACAGACAGACATAGTCTTCTGGCGGTGCGCCAGGGTGGAACAATATCCTTTTTTCTCCAGGCTGAAAGGCTTGGCTACTGTCCATTCTAAGGGGAAAGTTTGTATATATTGTATATAGGAATACATACCTACCTAACAAACATTTTTAAAATTGCAAATTAACCTTTTCATACAAATACTATTTTCATAAATTTATAAATGAAATATATCAATACTTTTTATACAAATACTATCTTTATAAATTAAAAAATGAAATACATTCATACTTTTTATACAAATACTCTCTTTATAAATTAAAAAATGAAATATATTCATACTTTTTAGACAAATACTATCTTTATAAATTTGAAAATGAAATATATTCATACTTTTCATTCAAATACCAAACATAGTACCAGACGCGTAGGTCGGCTGCCACTGCTACGCCGACGTGTAATGAACTACCCGCGGTTTCATCTGCAATAATCTATATCAAAGGAAGATTAACTTGATTTGATTGACTGACGGAAATAACAAGATATCAGCGTCTCATAGCAGTCCGTATAAAAGATTTACCAATAAAAAATATGCACTTTTAAAAACAACAACTTACAACTATGCTCCTGATGTTGACTCTGCAATAAAACATGTACATCGCGGATGCTTTAGAATTACAGTTCAGTAGGAAATTATGTCCCTTGTATTTTTCGTAAAATCAATGAAAAGGAAATATTAAATGTTCGGGATAAAAGGACTGTTTGTGTTATTCCAGATCATTGTTAATATCTTTGTCTGACATTTTATCCAAATACTTTTGTTAAGTTTTTGTATAATGGAATATAAATATTATATACATCCAAACTGTTGCATTTATAATATCAATGGAATCTTTATGAAGGAGAAACATCAAAATGCCCATTAATTATACGTTTAAAATTTTATATTACCCAATTCTGTTTGAAGATTTTTCTCTTTGAAACTCTCGACGCTTCTCATTCCGAGCTCAAATTAAAAACAATTACGGGAGGGGTCAGACGGGGGGTGGGGGGGTTCGAGATGAAAAATTAAGACAATTTGAGCGCCCGCCCCGAGACAGCCATCCCCGTGGACACTGGAAAGAGTTATCTATATAGAACACTTCATTGTTTACTATGTTAGTTCTTATGTTTATAACCTTGCGTTTATGTACTTCTATCATCAGATTATATTAAGTGTCATAGTTCTGGCTGTAGTAGGCTACATACATACATACATACACACAGACCTACCTACACACTGAGCAGTTTCTGTAGTTCTCTGTATAATTGCAGAACTCAATTTATTTTTATTTTTACCATGTAACTTTCAAATTATTTTTGGTGAATTCTTTTTATAGAATAGGGGGCAAACGAGGAATTGGAACCATTTTACGACTACCGACGCTGATTAACATCCACATAATTAATATGTTGATACGCTGCACTCAACAAACCAAGTCGTCACTGGGTTGGAGGTACGACCTCCTATCAAGTGGACTGACGTCATGCGTTGGTCCGGTGGGTAAAACTCCCGCGGGTGCCATCGGCGGCACACATTCGTTGAGATAGGTTGTGAAAAGTCCGGATGTGTCTGCGACAGGGTATCTCAGCGGTAATAAGGGATCGGACTCAGCCAAGGCAGTGTCTTGGGTACAATCAGCGTTCGCCGTCTTCGAGATGATTCCAAAGACAATGGGGCTGTCTATATATATCATCACTACCTTTAGCTTCTACACGAGACATACCTGCTCGATTCAACTGCAACACCTCCATCAAAGACAATATTGGATGTTATGAATATATAACATTCACTACCTATAATATATGTATAGCCTGGTACTCTTATTTCCAAGCAGTTTACAAACAAAGCTAAAAACCTATCTGCAGTGATAACTGGCAACTTCATCTAACTCATTAGAATGATTAAAAAATATTTTTAGGTATTCTATATTTGAATATGCAAATAAGTTTTTAAGCAGCACAAGCCAGCCGTCAAAGACTGTCATTACCATTTCGATATGCCACCCGTAACCTCCCACCCTAATGAAACTTCGATCACCCTTTTTTTCACCCGCAAAAGACAGGGATGGAAATATAATTGCATATAGGTGCGAATGAGACGGTATGCTGACCGTTCGTCGAATTTTAATTTTCTTACTATTTGAATCTTAATTTTTCGCGGCCCGATTCTCCTATCTCCTCTAACTCGTTATAAGGATGTTCCATTTCTTTCTAGAACCTTTTTTTGTTTGGGGGAGTTATCTCAGTGGCATTGTAGTATCTGGGTTTTAATTTGTTCCCTGGGGCCATTGTTTTGTTTTTGAGTTTGGACAATTTACGCGGTTTTTAATGACAGCCATTTTATGACTGTGAATTAAGTTGGTAATGGTAACACTTGTAGATCATTTTGGCATTTATAATGTTAGTGTGATTATCGTAGTGGGTAATATGAGGAAAAATATTTACCGTCCACTGCCTACTTTAAAGGCGTTTACTCATAATTGGATTCCATCATCTTGGTCTAGTCTTATTTGCACTGTGGTTTGTGAACGTGTTGTGTGAGCAAGAGGTACCTCCTTGTTCGTGCCGATCCAATTCTGCTGCAAAGCAGTATGCATTACCTCGTACTAAATTACACTTACAATAGGTATGTGGATTAGTCGCCAGTAGTCAGTGATTTGGACAGAAAAGGTTGTCTTGTTTATAGCCTTGTCTTGTTAGTGCATAGCATGTAAAGTGACGGCTATGCTGTCGCGTTTCGTATCGCGAAAGAAGAGCATCGTCTGTATAACCTAATGCCGATGTTGTTTGACCTTGGTTGTAGGCTGAAGTCTGCGACTACCTTTTTGCCCCCTTATACTATATAAAATTTACGCCGTGACACCTGGTCATACTGCTACTCGCTGCTATGAAGAAACAGCTACATCAAAAGGATTCCCGTCCCATCTCATTGGAGCCTCAAGGCCAGCAATTATAGGGCCCCAGAACTTTAATGTCTAACCGATCACCGTTCTTCAGTTCGTATAGCAAACAAGTCACACTTCTTAATACAACTCCATCATCAGCGCTCTTGAGGTTCCTATATATTAAGAACAAGAACTGCTGACAATTGGTACCTTGCATGTGTGTATGTAAACTTTGAATAGAATAGCATTCCAGGGCATCATATAGCATCTTTTTTTGACTATTTTAGGGACAGCCTATTGAAATACATATATTGATATTTTGGTTTATTTATTTTGGTTACCGTGCTCTCGAAGCATAGGAAAACACACGAATGCCTACTTGTAGTAGTGGTAGAACAGAATAGAATAGCAGACGTTGGTTGATCAGCAGATCCCCAGCCACATCTCACATAGACCTAATAATGCATGGTCATCTTCCCGCGTGTCTGTTAAATGCTTGTAGGAAATCTTGAAGGAAGTTATTTTATGCGTTATTTTATTATTTATATTAAAGGACGTAATGTCATGCACATGGTACTATCTCCTCCTAAATAATAATAATGTTAAATATAATAATACCTCAAAGGACATCTCCACTAATGCTTAAAACTGTAGAAATTAATTCGTTCGAACTTAGAGTCCTGTCGCGATGTCTGATGATAACTTCATGTCTATGGATTTTTGCTGATTGAGTATCATTGAGAGATTGAGAGCATTGCATAGCATGTGCTATGATGAGAGCTATGACAGTTGAAGCCTACCTCGCAGGCACTATTTATATACAGTCAGGCCGTGGTGTTCACGAGATGAGAATGATCAGGGAATATCTCTACACTGACCTACTCAATATAATACTATATCATCCACGCCATACCATACCGTACCATAGTCTCCACGCAATAATAATACTGCGTGGAGACTATGGAACGGTCGATGAAGTAGCTCCGTGCGGTGTAAGAGTTTCCGATGGCCTATTGGAGGAGTGTCGAAATTATTTTATATCAATCGTTTACACATCATAGTAATAAAAACTACCTAATGAATTTAGACAGATAGATCTGGCACATTATATATAAATATTGCAATCTGGAAATAAAATATATATTATCAAATATGCCGAGAAAATTAAGGGTCTATTTTGAATAGGTTTTTCACTAGTAAGTTTTGTTCCAATAAGTAGGTATGTTCTATGTACATACAGATGTAGACAAATTATTAGCCTGACACATGTATCTTCAATGTTCAGCCGTGGAAGCTAGTTTAATATTATATAAAAAATATAGAATCGGTCTGAAACCGGTGGCTATAAAGGCTGGTCACGACTGCAGCGCTGCGCTGAAGGCGCTAGCAATTTCCTATCTGACTGACAATTTCCTTGGCTCGCCCGATTTTAATATAAAACGAGAAAAAACAGCGCCCGGCTTCTGTGAGCTTTGTGGAGAAACTTGTGGACATGGCGTTATAAAAACGCATTTAATGATTTGTATTCTTTGTTTGGCCATGTCTTGGGTGGGAATAGGACATGTTGGCTTAACAAATGTCACTTGCCTTGGAGCTATCCTGTTGATCTGCCACTCGTGAGAAACTAAAGTAAAAGATTTAAATAAAGAGTCAAGCGATGTAATCTCAGTAAAACGTGACACTTGACCGGCCACTATCACACCTCGTTACTGCTTATATGTTTTTCTTAAACTGGAAGAAACTACAAAAAAGGAACACATATAACGGATACACGAAACCCGTTGATTTCCTGAGCTCGCAATTTGTCTAGTGAGTCACAACTCCTTCCTTGCCAACTATTCGACAAGTAAAAAAATACTGTTATCACGAATTGTTGTAACAGTGTGTTAATTACTACGAAACGCATTACTACGTCTTACACTTTCCGTATTAAGAAACTACTTAACCTGTGTGAAGCAGATGAACTGGCAATTTGTGGTAGACATGTCTCCGAGGTGAAACAAGGTGAGCTTAAATTATATTATCATACAGTCATATAACATTATGTAGGTAAACTAATAAAACAACATTGTAATATGTAGAATTTCATTTAGAAAGACACATGATACGGATTTGTGTATAGAATATAGATGTAAATTAACAGACTTTCGGTCGATTTTCAATTCTAGTCTTTTTTATTTTATACCTACCGAAATTAAAATATATATAATATAAATATATGTAATAATCAGAACTCTTCTTCATCTAAATTTCCAAAAATTCTCAGTCATGGAATACTTCTAATAAATTTTAATCAATGAGAGCGTGTCCATGTTTACCAACGTTCCTTTCAGAATGGCTTTGGCGAGAGAAAGAAAAGTGGTTCACGATCCCCCCACAGAACCCCCCACCCCCTCTCCCTGGCCGGGGGCGCTATTTTATAAGATGTTGTTTTATTTTGCTCATTGTATTTTTATCGACGCTCCTTCATCTTGAACAGCTTATTTTTATGTGAATTTATATATTTTTGAATTAAATAAATCATTTCATGTACCTATTTACGAGTATTTAACAGACACGCGGGAAGACGAATATGCATTACCAGTCCTATGTGAGATGTGGCTGGGGATCAAACCCTACTGTTCTATCCTAACACTACTTCAAGTAGGCATTCGTGTGTATTCCCATGCTACGAGAGCACCTTAACCCGTCGGTCTTGCACCTGATTTAATCCTGTCGTGACTGAATTAGGCATCAGAATATAAGAATGAAAGACTAGCGACTTGTGTCTGGGCACACGCGTACGCTGTAACATGTAGCGACTTTACACTTGATGGTCTAGATGAGCCGACTGTCATTTGATGGTCTAGATGAGCAGACTGTCATTTGATGGTCTAGATGAGCAGACTGTCATTTGATGGTCTAGATGAGCAGACTGTCATTTGATGGTCTAGATGAGCCGACTCTCATTTGATGGTCTAGATGAGCCGACTCTCATTTGATGGTCTAGATGAGCAGACTGTCATTTGATGGTCTTGATGAGCCGACTGTCATTTGATGGTCTAGATGAGCAGACTGTCATTTGATGGTCTAGATGAGCCGACTCTCATTTGATGGTCTAGATGAGCAGACTGTCATTTGATGGTCTAGATGAGCAGACTGTCATTTGATTATGTATAATTTTTTTTATCTCCTTACTAATATTATAAGAGGCAACATCATCGTGAAGTGACCGCTACGCTACCGCTTCCTTTACATTTGAGAGACGGTATTCCAACGGGGAGACGGCAATAAATAAAATAGTAAGGCAGGGCTACACGCTCTAGTTATGCGTACTTTTGTATCGTTTGTGATTGCTCGCTTGCATATGATATGATTGCTCGCTTGTAAAAAAACCCATACATTCTATGTAAAAATTGTGTATTGCCAAGTTCTACACAGGACTGAAGTTCACTCGTTATGACGGTACATAATTCTGAAGTGAATGGAAAGCGGTAAAGCGCTACAATGGTGTTATGCTCGACCAGTTACTGTTTCACACGATTACACTCCTCATGTTTTTTTCATACAACGCAATTTGAATGTTTTTTTAGGAATGATCGAACCCTAAAAAACACAAATTTTTCTCACACTTTTTTCTGTTTTAAAAAATCCCTAGAAAGTCAAGTGTTAAAGAACGAGACTCCGTAGATCGCTTCAACTAAAGACTTAAACAGTTTTTAATACTGAAATATTCAGTTAGACTTCAGGATAAAAGTTAGTGTAAAAATAAAGTATGCAATAATTTAACTATTAAAATAACCGTAACGGATTGCTCAAATGTAAAACTTTATGAGGCGTAACCGCAAAGTTAACCGTACTGCACAGTCAGTGAGCCTTTTTAACTTGTAAATACTTTCTAAATTTAATAATTAGAAGAAAAAAACACCAAATGTAATAATATATACCTAATTAACATTAATATATATAAATCGACAGAGCTCTTTATGAGAATGATTTATCTATTTAGACAGATACATTACAGAACCAATTTATATATAATGTAATATAATGTGTCTAGAAAGTATTTATTTGTCTGTTTTTCTGTACACGGGATAAAAAGTATAAGAACAGATTTTACTATGGGTCTTTATGATTATATGTTTATGGACGAAATTCAGGGATTATTTGTACAGTTATGTACTTACACGTAAACATTTCGAATGAAATTTGAAGAAGTCTCCACTGACTTATAAACTGGCTATATCATCACTCATGAAACTTGACAAAACCTTCTCTTACACTTTGCACGTGCAAAGTTGTAGAAAAAATAATGTTCTTTTCGAGTATAACTTGATGTGTATATAGATTTATATATTCCCTACGATATATGCGGCATCATTAGGTACCTTTTGGAAATGCGAATAGGCATATTTACGGACAAACAGCTATACAGTAGGTTGAAGTGACTATAAGTGAACAAAAAAGAAATGAATTTAATTCGTAGTTTGTTTAAATGAAAGTATGGTCAATCCTTTGTTTCACTATTATTAAAACAGTGGTTTAATTAGAGGTAAAGCCATGCTGCATTGCAGCAAAATTTGGGCGGCACGACCGGGGATGTACCTCTCGCTCACAGGATGCCGGCGTAAAGTGACAGCTTCGCGTTTCGTGCGGTTTGTGAGAGGTCCTTTGAAGGAGAGGAACAACAACGCATTTGCGTAACTATTATGTCAATGTTGATGGACATCTGTAGTTATCAAAAGGCAGTCGGTGCTGCTCGTTTGTCCCTCTAAGATAGTCAAAAATATGTGGAAAAATGTTGGTCACTTTTAAGAACCCGTTTGTTCAATACATCTTAGTACGCTATACGTGTATTATCATTATACTTATTTTATGAGATAATTTCAATGAGTCAACTTTATAGAAATTATAGATTATTTTGTACTACTGTTTTAAATTCATATAGCACTGTTTTCAACAAATACTTAAAGTAAAACAACAGCAATAAAACTATACTATATCTTTAGGTGTTTTTATATAAAATGGAATATACTATAATTACTATTCTTAAATAAGAATAAACAGTATTGGCAACTGAATTGTAAATTAATGAATTTTGGCAACATTATTTAAATAAATTGAGATTTTTATTTTTGGGACTAGAAAAATAAAATCGGTTAAAAAAACGATTACAATAGATTCTATGTTCGATTTTGATCCAACTTGTTGCAGTTTTCGTATTGAGTAAAAGTCACCTTTTTATATTTACCTAATTGTGTACCTATTTTACATTTATTTAACTATATACTACAAATTTTACTATACTTTTAATTAAAAAAACCACGATAAACTTTGTATTGTGACCGAACTTATTGGGCATGTACTGCCACTGTGAGTGGTACCTATCTGCGGGAAAAGACCCTATCGTCTCCCTAAACCAGAAGACGAAAAATTTTCGCTAGTCGGATGAACTGTAGAGGCGAGAGCAATAGCGTCAATAACCAGTAGTAGGTCCCTCGAAAAAAAAACATTAAAGCTTTAATCGGACCGTATGTAAGACGTTTTGATTTCTAACATATGTTCGTGAATGTTATATGTTTTAGAATGTTTATTGTTTACACTTTGAATCATAATTATACTCGAAAATACTAATAAGTCTACCAGTACACACAGTCCGAATAATGCCGTTACATTGTGTACCACTTATAGAGCCAGTACATTTTTTTATAATTATTTTTTTTCGCGGCTAAATGCTTTAAGCACTGTCACCGGTCCTGGGTGGGATTCGGTGGGTGTGTGGGGCTCGCGACTATACCGAATACCCTGAATACAAAATCCCCCGGGTGCCGTCGGCCGCCTCTGTTGAGGTGCCCCGGATATGTTAGCAACAGGGCACCTCGGCGACTAGCCAGTCACGTGTACGGGGACCGTACTCCTCCACTAAGGGGGCCAATGCGACAACCTACATCAGCCCTTTCCAACGTCGGGGCCGTGCAATGGAGTCAGGTTCCCAGCCTGACCCCTCGTCCCAATTACGGAGGCGGCATATGTTCCGCGTATCGCCTTAACCGCACGTCGCCCTCTGCGAGGCTGGCCATTTTCCAAATTCTCCCCTCTGGCCCTCTCTGCAGCCTCTTTTAAGGACGTGACAGCCTCGTAAAACGAGCCCATCGCCTCCCACGTCGTGTCATTTTCAAGCATCGACTGGCTATAGTGGCAGTACATGCCCAATCATGTCACAATACACCAACCTTTCAATCATCCGTGAGACATCTCAGTAAGAACCGCAAATGCGTTTAAGCACTACAAACATTACATTTACATCGGCTGCTTTACATTATACTCGACATGATACGAGTACTTAGTATAATTGACAAACAGAACCGCGGCAGCACATTTGTACTCCAAACGCTGTTGAACTCGGCTAACAAGGGCTAAGTCGCCTTGTGTTTACAAGAACAAAAACGATCCTAGCGGATCCGTAAGCGAGCCCCGATTGATTTGTATTCGCAAAGATAAGTAATTACGCACAGTCGGAGCAAGATCTATAAATCCGGGGGAGGCCTCCCTTGAAAAAAGGGGGTTCTTCTTATATTTAAATATCGTACCCCTTCCGGGTAGGTGCCACGGTTTTTCCAGTAAAAGGGGTAAGTGACAGAAACAGGGAACAGTGGTTCTATGGAGTCGATGTTTTCTTCTATCATAAAATATCAAAGTTAATTTTGTAAACTTTATGTCATTAGAATCATTTTTATTGTAAACTATTATAAAGTATATAACATACTATCTTATTTATTTGAATTATGTGCTAT
>JAFELO010000188.1:169431-212327 GCA_017140195.1 Eumaeus atala | reverse complement strand
ATCTTTATTATTTATTAGCTTTGACCACAAAGTGAACTGGTGGTTGATAATGCTGCGCGTTGTGCCTTACTAGTTAGTCACACAAGTTGAATTTTAGCAGATGATGATCGAGAAGTAATATACGTGTTACAACAGCAATAGTTATAACAGCAATAGTTATAACAGCAATAGTTATAACAGCAATAGTTATAACAGCAATAGTTTTTTATTAAATCAAAATAAATAAATACCAATATCTATTCCAGGTAACTCCCTGCGCTGTTTCGAGATGGACTTAAGAAGCAAAAAGGAAAGAGTCCGCAGGGTGGACCCCCGCCCACCCCATCGGAATACAGAATAATAATCGCCAAAAGAAACGAGGGGGAGGAAAAATATAAATAGCTCTATCTACCTCCCGGAGATATTAAAATTTGTACAAGAAATACCCAGCCCAGTTTCAATTTTGTTAAAATAAAATTATATTCAGCTCGTGCTTCCTCTGTAAAATGTTTGGTGAATTTATACACCTTCAACGATTGACCGTGCGAGTGTGGTCACACAGTCACGACTCCATACTAACATGTATATGTTATGTACTTCGTAGCCGGTAGCCTATTGGCGGGGAGGGAGGTGATAGGAGGGCAACGCATCTGCGTAACAATCATGCGAATGTCAATGGTCGTTGGTAGTCATCAAAAGGCTCCGTATGCTCGTTAGCCTTTTTATTATATTAGCTATACCTTTCACTATTAAAAATAAATGTATATACTTACTCACTGATGACTATTTCAGACAGATCTTTTGAGAGGCAGAGGTCCCTGTTTGATATAACGTAAGAGTTCTATTGTAACACAGATAACGAAGATAACGAATTCTATTGTAACACAGATAATTTTATATACTACAATATTTGTTTAAATATATTATATAATTCATTAGGTAGCAAAAATATGTTTGGACAGCGGGGCTATCGAGTGAAAGGAAATACTCATGGCATATGGTATCTATAATAATCATGTAAAGCTGTTCGAATGCCCTAATCTCAGGAATTGGAAATGACCCGAATTGAAAAATTATGTTTGTGTTGAACAGTTCATTTACCGAGGAAGACTACTCGTGATATACAGTGACGTTACGACTAATGGGATATGAGTTACGCGGGGGAAGTCACGGGATGACTCTCGTTCGTAGTAGTCAACAAACTATTGGCTAGTGCAAATAATTCTTTTTTGCCTTTACATGGTACAAACGAGCTGTCACAGAATATGGTGTTTAGCGACTCTCTTAAATACCGACATAGAAATTAATTAGGTACCTTCATCTCGGATTTAGCTCCAATGGTCTTCTGAAAACTCATACACATACTAAACGCGACAGCATAGCTGTCGCTTTGCCACAGTGTGGCGTGAGCGAGCGGTGAGGTAGTATCAGTTTGATTCAAAATGAAAATATTTTAAGCAAAACCTAAACATATAAGTTTCAATGCTTGTAGTATTCGCGTAAACTTAGTTAAAATTAGCATTTTAATCTGAATGAAGGTATGTATTACACATATTACAAATAGGTTATCATAGTTAACTGAAAGTTGGTAACTTGAACCATGAAATGACGTTAGCCAATCCGGTTAATGAAAACGGTTTACGAGTAGTGCAGTGCGGAGGGAAAGTGATTCCGCGCGTAAGTGAGAACGGCCCAACTTTTCACTTGGAACTTAAAGTGTTAACTTTGGTACCGACATCAAAAGAGTTAAGCTTTGATCCTTTTACACGGCTCCAACCGAATGGCGGATAATGTATATCGAGTGTATGTATGTCTGTATGCCGTGTTGCCTTGATCGGATTGGATCGATAGCACGATCGGGAAGAGCGTCTTTCTCGAGCGTGCTGTCTTACAGGTAATCCATACATTGCGACAAATCTCGTCTGCGCGTAGTAACTTCCGTACAACACTGGCTTGAGTGCTGTCGGTATCGTACACGTGGTGCGTTTCCTATTGCCCGAGTGGAGATGGTACTTTGAATTACTATCCATACGCATAGTCATTTATTTCTTATTTTAATATTAAAATAAAAAAGTTTTTAGAAAATACTATGGAAACAGATAACATCAACGCATCATCACGGTAGTTCCCTAGTAGGACAGACAGAGACAAAGTGAAAGAAGAAACGTGAACTACGATTATATAACTAGAACCTATTTTTATTGGGGCAAATAAAAAAATGACATCCGGGGAGGGGCTATGCAGGCGTGTTGTCTATCTACTTCCGCCTGGGATAGGCGGATGTAGATAGACAACGCGTCTGCATAGCAAGTCAATCCAATCCAAGGATCCAATGAGCTACTAAACACAACATAAGAATGTATCACTTTCAGTTGCTACCGTATGAGCGTAAGTATTATAACTATAATTCAACTATGAACACTGTCTCTTTCTAGTAACGTTACAACCTAAACGCAGTTGAGGTTGAGGCGAGCTGCTACGTCAACCTAGCTATGCTATGTGGAAGTAACGTAGCCGTGCTTAGTTGACGTAGCAGATACGTCTGCGTTGAGTGTAATGCGATATGAGTCAAATATGTAACACGCACGTGCTTACTTCATGATAGGTATGGATGCAGTATTATTTCATTAGTTGACTAAGTCCGAGTGTTCCCGAGGAGTGCCGGTGTAGGGTAAACCCTGGTGGGTTTTTGATACACTCTGACTATATTGTAACTGTTAACATTATACATTTTAATAAATAAATTTCCAAAAATACCAAAATATTTTAGGCCAAAAAAATGTTTTAATTTAATTGAATTAAATGAAATTAACCTGAAACAGGTTTGTTTCTTATTTAGTAAACAAAAAGGAATTGGCCTACGTACAACTACTAGTATTATATATGCGAATGTTTATATGCTAGTTTATTATTATTTGATGTAAGGACTACTGCATGGATTTGGAACAAGTCCGACGTGTTACAATTGACGCTTATAGATATAACCTGCGTAAGCGATATAGCTAAGAATGTAATTGTCTTCATTTCTCCTTATGTTCGTAATTCGCTACGTGGCGGTATAGGCGAATCTTGACAAAGACCTTTATAAATTTAAATATTAAAAAAAAATATTCGGCAAAAAATCTGTGATTCCTTTGTGAAAGACATAAGATGTTACGCGGGCGAAATATTGATGCACAGCTGGTAAAAAATAATTACATTTGCTCTTCAGGATCTAAAATCATTATCATTATTAAAAAAAATTAAAAATATACTCGTCTGGTTTCGTCCATCTTCTTCTGTGCCCTCTGTGCATGTGCATCTGTGCATGAATAAATGTCTGAGCGCTCTATCAGCCTTCATTGATAACCGGCTTGGACCCGATTACTACCTGGTTTCCTTCTACAACCTTATTCTACTATACATACACTTTTAAAGGAATCATAATTGACACCCATTAAGTGGTAGGCATATAGAATTGGTTCAATAACATTATAATAAAAACAACTTGAACGGATTACGTCACGGCTTACTTAAGTATTTAACAATCTCGACGTTTCAGAAGCTTTATAGCTATCGTGGTCACGGCTCTTGAATAAAATGTTATAAAATACGCGGAAATCGTTTTATTATAATGTGTAACAATCGTATAGCCTTAAGAAATCATTATGGTTCCAAAGAAACTTTAAAGAAAAATTTACTTTTTTGCCGATAGTAGTTGTAAGTCTGCTTGGTTTAGTCTGGGCGCATAAAGCGTAACCGCACCGTGTTTTGGCTGGAGTTGCTGAGACCAGCCTGCACGCGGGTCCATCATTCTGGGATAATGAAACAAGAAAAATGCTGCTTTTTACCAGACCGCTCTAGAGAGAGAGTACAGCTTGAACAGTTCGACGAATTTTAACGTACGGAGTGTTAGATTCATCTTCACAACGCGGGTGTCACCAGCGTTAACGATATGAGGGGGGGGGGGGGGAGGTAAGATTTTTATGTTTTAAATTTTAATTATTTTCATATTGATAAGTCCTGAAATTCAACAAACCAGCTCCTTGTTTCATTTAAAGTCTGTAGTTGTGATGTGATTTCTGTGCAACTTTCCTAGATCCGAGACGTGCATTTCTGTAGGAGGTTACGAAATGTTGCATTACACCCGAACTGGACTGGCACGACCGGGGAAGTACTTCTCGCACACGTTATACCGCGGTAAAGTGATGATTATGCTGTCACATTACATAGGTTGTGAGTGCCGTAGCCCATTGCAGGGGAGGAGGGGAGCAGGACACACTTGACTCCCCCTTAGACGAATACTGGCAATAACTGCCGCACGCTCATCACACACCGCCGTACAACACGATCCTATCTCAAGCCTCTTTCTTATGTAACAAGAACTGTATTTAAACCGAACCATTTTTTTTTGTTGGCTTTATGAGAGAATGTTGAACATTCTCACAATGTCAAGAGACAAAAACAACTACATAATATTATATGTAAAACAACTGTCTCATTATGCTTAAATTATATCTGAATTGAGTTCGATGTGCGGTTGTTGTTTGCCCTTAATAAATATGTCACTCACAGCTCAGATAAGCCCCCTGATGTTTTCGTGGCTGGGTTTTTTGTACTAAAATAAATGTAGTTTTTGTATATTAGACAATGAAAGCAAAAAGAAAGGAAACCTAGAGCTTCATGCAAGCAGCATTGGCTGGTTACCTCATGGTTGTTTGGGTTGTCTATGTCGATGTAGATATAAGTATTCTGTATGCTCCATGACACAGGTACATCGTTGTATTAGCCTGCCTCGGTCTAGTGGCATATTCAACCACAGTCGGGAGTTCGGCAGCGATGGCCGCCGTTGCCGAAATTCGGCTAGGACAACATTATTATTATTTTTATCTACATCGAATCTAAAAACGTTCTAGCACCTGACTAATCGCGTAGCAAATTAAATATCTGACGCCCAATCTGATCGGTTCTTTGTTTAAGCAAATATAGTTATGAATAAATACTAAATTCACAAAAAAAACCGAAGTGAGTGTATTAGTTAAATCTTAACATTAAAATAATAAACAAAGCTCCATCTTGTTCCATTATAAAACAAATTGCGAAGGATTCGCTGAATTGTTACAAGCGCTTTTTTAATTCACGGTGGATTTAATAAATGCTTAAGAGGCAACTGTTTCCTTTGAAGCTAGCCAAAGAGAATAGCAGAAGAAAAATGGCGCCACCACCCGTCCCCCACCCACGGTATTGCTTTGAATAAAGAAAAGTTAAAATTTTCTTAAAGCACCCCAAGGGGTGGACGGTATCTATCTTCGTTTAAGTATTGGCAAAAATTACCACCCCGTTGTTCGTCTCTTTCTAACTTTCTCGTGTCATTGGTCGTGTTTAAAAAGATTTAAAACGGTGGGAGAAGATCGATCGGGAATCTTTTTTATGAAACTTTTGTGTTTTATTGTTAGAATGTCTCTTTTTTGCAGTGGTAAGTAAACTTTTTTTTTGACGCTATTGTGTCTTATCGTAAGGTCTGATATAAACTGAGGATCAGCTAGCTCAGTTGATAAGGTGGCGGTTAGACAGAGTGGTGCGCCAGGAGTCGAGGGTTTGAATCCCGCCTTGGCCATGGATGCTTACGTGTGTATTTCTATACTGTCTTATTATATTTCCGTTGTGTAGTACCTATAACACAAGACCTTTCAATACTCACTACAGGACTAAGGCTAGCGTGGTATGATAAGTCCAGATATGTTATTATAATCTATTAGCGAGAATAGGCTCCAAAACTACTGGACCAACTTGAAAAATTCTTTTAAAAATATATCAAAGTAAATCCCTATTTACCTGCAGAAATTATTGACAATTAGCTGTGGAGTGGGGGCCGCGTTTAGGAAAACGAAGTGTTGGTCGATCGATCACCAGATGGGAAGACGATCTCCGTGTAGTAGCCGGCGCTGGATGAATGCGAGTAACAGGAGATCGGTCGTCTTGGCGTTCATTGAAAGAGGCCTATGTCCAGCAGCGGACCGATAAAGGCTGATAATGTTGAAATGAATGATGATGAGCTGTCCCTGTAGACGTTGTCTGATAAATTTAAATTGTTGTAATTGTAACGTGCAATGTTTACGAGACCGAAGTTAAAATTAGTAACTTTTAATTTATTGTAAATCAATGAATTTTCGCCATACTTCGTGAAATACTCGTTCAAACCCGGGGCGGACTACTAGTTTCTATAACATCACACTTTAATAAATAAATACACTTTTCTTTTTGAAAGGATGATGTTGATAAGTTGAAAAAGTAAATTGAAATTAAATAATCGTGTAAATAGTATATAAATTGTATTTATTTACTCAAACGTTAACACGAATGTCCATCAAAAAGTGACGGTAGATACAATCAACTATATAGCAACACTTCACGCCAGTGCCCTTATTTTAAAAAATCTGCACAACGCATCGGCATTGTTATTATGTGGATGTACATAGGGGTCGTTAGTCGTAAAAAGGTTTCGGTTTCTCGTTTGCCACCTATTTATTCTATTAAAAAAAATTTGCTCACATAATTGACAATACTCGCGCCAAGTGATGTCGTTGCATTTCGTGCGGTTTACTAGTGACACCCCTTTGGGGGACGGGCTAATGAAAAGCTTCGCATCTGCATATCCACTTCATGTGAGTTGCGGGGAGCATCCCTTCATTGGGCGTCGGTGGTCACCTAAAGGCTTCGGTTCTCTTGTCCCCCTATACCATAAAAGGAAATCAGACAAATCTTTTAAATGTTTTTTAGCCTCTAAACTTTCTACAAATGCGGTGCCCCAGTCCTCCCCAATCCCTTCTAAAAAATCTAAAATCATTTACCAATCGTGTTGAGTGGCACTAACAACGATGAGCTATGATGAGATGGGCAGATAGGAACATGATCGTTTGAATTAAATACTTTATTGTATTGAAATTCGATTTTAATTTACATTCTTTTATTATAAATACAACTAAATCAGACAGCTAGACGCATCTGAGTCTTAACAGTCGACAATTTATTCAATAATTACACGCAAGCATACACCTTACACAACATGCGCGCATATATCGCATTGATATACAAATACTAGATACACGCAAAATATTCACCTCGACGACTCGACGGGGGTGAATTATACAAATGATACCTCGCCGCCACGACTGCGGGTGAATTTTTTGCCTCCAGTTACACTTTGGTTCCAATCTTTAGTATTGTATTGATTAATCTAGTTATCTCTAGTCACTTTTCACACGCCTTAGAGTATTCTTTTCAGCGCCTCGAATACTTAACCTAACGATTTGTATACAAAATTCGACAATTCACACTTTCACAATGTCAGAATGTGTTTTTGACATGGGCATCACACACTCGAACAATTTTTTGTCATTGTATATTTATTTTAAATGTGGCCAGTTTTATATGACCGCCAGAGATATAAATTCAAAGTATGGAAGTACTAAGCATGATATTTACAGTTCACTTAATACTAAGTTAACAAAATTAAAAACTTATTTTGGCGCTTAGCATTTAGGTTCCAAATCAGTCATCAATAAAGAATAAATGAAAAAAAAAATAATGCATTCTTGCACTCAATTTTAGTTAAGATTAAAATATAACTTATTTATAGTCAGATGAATTGATTGGCACTTTCTTCATAATCTAGAGATTTATGTACCTCTATATAGTGCAATCGTGTCAGTACCTAGGCACAACTTAAGTTAAATTAATATGAAATGAGACAGAAAAGCCCACCCGTGGCCATGGTTGCTGTAAACCTTCTAAAACGTCGGGTTAGTTAAATATATAAATAAACCGCGGTAAAATCTGTAAAAATGGTTTTAATGTAATGATACATTCGCGTAAACTTAACACATCAATAAGTTTTCACTTAGGGGATGTCAAGAAGCAAACAAAATTTATTTGCAAGTTAAATTTGAATGATCTGATCTCTTAATTTATGTGTTTTTTAAGTTATATTCAGCATGTGATATTTTTAACAAAACATTTGATGTATGTAGTCTGCGAAATATTTTAGGTCAAGCCGTAAGTTTAAACATTATTCATTGAAAATATGTTGGTATTTATTATGTTTTATAACTTTGCACTGTCTTTATTCATTGCTCCACTCGATATTCACTTTACAATAACCACAGACCATAGTCAGGGCTATTTTGTGCCCAATAAGGGAATTTTCTTAAAGAGGAGGCTCTCCCATTACGAAAATTGTGGAATTACAACTTTTTGAAATTAAGGTACCCCAGTGAAAAAAGGAAGCCTCACAAATATATATTTTATATAATAAAGTTTCAGTTTTTACAAGCATCTGATACATCATAGAGATATTTTCGCATTGTGTTTGGCTTGAAATACTTTATTTATATCGCAAACAATTTCGTTATGTTGACTAATATTAGAATCTAAGATAAAAACGATAGTAACAATTATTTACAATATGTATCACTAAGAATTATCTTTAAGATTGACACTTAATCCGTGTTATACCCTACAAGCAATGTGGCCTTTGTTAATTTATAGTAAACCCTTCATATCGGCTCAAAATTGTTTTTCTATTTTTTGATTCCAATCTAAGTGCAGACAAAATGCGTGTCTTTCTTTTGAACTAACAGAAAATATAAGATATTACTATACAAAAAGTTATCACACTTTAAATTGATGATTTGGCGTTTACTAAGAGCTCAGAAGAAGAGGATTAATGTTGTTAAGCAGGAAGGTACATTAAAATTAGGTCTTACATACTTGTAGAAAGTCACCATTATGATTGTGCTGGAAGGTACAGGATATTTCTAAAATATACGTGTAAATAAATAAAATATTCGGAATGAATGGAGATTCTTGAAGCTACAATAATGTTCATCACGCTGGTATAACATGTAGAGTTGTGCCACAGCAGCCGTCACCTGTCGGCTTTCACACAAATCATGTCTTTACATAGCCAATGTATAATGGGCAAAACGTTTGCAAATTCACAGCATATTTTTATATGCCTCAACAAATATCATTCAATCTCAATTCGTGAAAAAGCCTAATCTTTGGCAGCAGATAAACGTTAAACTAAAATAATACTTATTACTACGACTAGTATAAAATAAATCACAGATGTAATCATAGTTTCAGACATAGACTAGTAATCAATAAATACTGTTACACATAATACTGGATTAGTTACTTAATCACAATCATTTGTTTCATTTTTGAGTTTGAGTGAGATCATATTTTAGTGTAAGTCCGCGAGGGCCGGCGGCTTGCTCAGCGCCTAGTCTAGCGCGTCTGGGGTGTACACGAATGTTCTAGTCTGTTCTCGACCGTACCGTCTATAACTGTTAGTTGCGGCCCACCTACAGTAAACTCGGTGGTATCAGGGCGCTGGGCCTCAAGTTGTCGTAGATGAGTGGATATAATAAATGATATATAAATGGCTATGGCCATAAATGGATTTGACTGGAACTGGTGTGCCTCGTCTGATTTTGCTGATTTATGCCTGTGTATGCAACCTATTAACCAATATTTTTGCGAACCCATATCATTAAAGCTTGGTAACAATAATAATATCATTAAATTCCGTACATATTGTAGGCAATTTAAAGTTTCAATTATATTTTATAAATGTAAAATATGACGGCACTTTGCTTGACGGTAAAAATTTTCAATTTTTACCACCGAACTCAACTCTTCAATGTCAGAACATTAAATGCTAAATTGTAATTTTAATTAAGTCTACATTCAGTAACGGCCGCGGCCACCAGCACTGCCGGCTATAATTCCGCAATAGTAATCCAAGGCAATACTTGAGAAGTATCGTGTTTCTATACTGCCCCGTCACTGAATTCAGCCGGACACAAACGTATCAAATGTATGGACATAGATGATGGAATGATCATATTTTAAGCTAGTAGGAATGCATGTCAAATGTTACATGTCCTTTTAGATCTAGCTAATCAAAAGCCTTAGGTATTCATAAAATATAAGCACAAGACTTCAAAGTTATTATAAATTTCTAAAACTTTATATAAAAAAATTAATATAATGTAATTTTACTTATTAATAAGAAGAATAATATTAAAACTTTAAATAACAATCATGTTTTTGGCACCTTTGATTTATTGAAAACATTTTTTTATGATCTCAAATAAATATTTCACTTTTTCGCCTTTTAACACGTTCGTCATATTGTCAAAATTATCTCCTATACAAAATTTAAAAATTGCTAAGTAGCAATAGAACCATACTTTGTTTCAAATTTCGACATTACTTCATTTTTAAATATAAATTTTAGCCTAACTACCTTTTCAGAATAAAGTAAATGATTCATTTACAATTTAAAATAATTATATCTCTTAACACTTTTAATTCTCATTTAAAGAAGTTTAAATATTTTACGGTATATGCTTTGCATTGATTTTTGAAGAATACAAACAATGTCGTAAAATTTTAAGTCAAATATAGCTACAACATAAACAACCGGGTGCTTCCCACGATGTTGTAATTAATGTATTTTATCTGGATGATAGTACATCTATGTTTTTATCAGTAATCAATTATGTAAAAATGATAAGTCGTTTTGAATAGAATTACTTTAATTCTTACTACTTATCATTTTTACACACACACACACAATTTTATTAACTTTAGTTTTAACTAAATAAATTTGTTTTGTATTATACTTTAGCCAAAACAAATTTATTGAGTTTAGTTTTATTTGTTATGGCTAACTATAATTTCTAACTGAAGTCGAAATTACACTTCTATTGACACTTTTGCGTAAAATGATGAAAATATTTTTGTGTAACGCTTAAAAAAGCACATGCTGTAGTTAAGCATTAAAAGTGCGCGTAGGAATTATTGTAATGTGAAGTTAGTTACGAAGCGGCCAAAACAGTTGTTTTGTCACAACATAGATGTCACTACAAGTTTTATTATTTTATCTCGGTTTGTTACGATTTATCTTCTTATATACGAACATAAGTACATACGTGCACATAGTACGCATACGTTTTTGATGAGATAACGTATTGTACAGTGATAACGTTTGCTGTGGGCACAAAGAAATATAACGTCATACTAAAGTTAACTGCGAGCGGGGGTGTCTCTTTCACTCCATCCGGCGATGCCTTCACAGACCTATTTGAGAACCGTTATCACGTAAAATTGTATCATCCTTTAACCGACTTACAAGCAACCGGTTATTCCTCTATAAATTGAGATAAATTATTTCATAATCAACTTTTAGTGTCATAATGACTTGGTTAAACCATAAATTGATTTATTATAATTATAATAATTTTTACTTGAAGTTACGCTGAAGCATTTGCCTACTTGGTAGATCGAAACAATATTCTTCTTTACATATTTAAATAAATAATATTTTCTTTAAGTAGAATTGTCAATCGAAGTAATAACAAAAATGGTTTTACCATTATTTTGTTCAATAATAAAAATGTCTTCGAAATAATTAAAATTCTGCACATATATGGCATATAGCAGCTAACACAAAACACATGATCCAATAAGGTCTGATGGAGCCAGTTTGCTGCAAATACCTCACTAAGGGCCGACTTAACAGGTTGCAATTAAATGGCCGATTAGCATATTATGAACTTATCTGTGAAATATATTACGAATTTCGTTTTCCCAGGTACTGGTTTGAGGTAATTTATACGAATTATTTGTTTGGTACAAGAAATAGGGATTGAATAGCTACTTGACACATAATAGTAACCTGTGAAACCGGTCATAACTCTAATTTCTACAGAGTATTTTTAGATATCGTTAATTTTGCGAACTTACCGCTGTCTGGAATGCAAAACATTAAATATTTGGCAACGTATGGTCTTTCGTTTTTCTTTATATCTTAATTAATCGATAGACTGCAAAATATCAAATTTTAGATCTACATTAGCAATACTTTAGAATACAATATAAAAAACAGGTTAGGCTCAATGGCCTTCTGAACTTGATATATAAAAAAAAAATTAAGCCTAAACTTTCTAATATTCAATTAATTTTAATAGTAGATATATTAATATCTATTCGATTAAAAATATTGCCTAAATTATATAGAGGAATAAAATGTAGGCGATATCCAATCATTTAAATCCACTATTAATAGTGAGTGTTAGCCATTGATTTACAAAAATACAAGATACACGAGTTCATACCGAACTGTCGTTCTAAAGCATTCTGGATCTTACTTAATGTATAAATGTGGCCCTTTGGAGAGAAGAAGGAAAGTAAAGCAACGCATCGGCATAGTAATAATGTGAACGATGAAAGCCTATCTCGTTTGCATCCCTGTATCTCCTAGTAGTAATCTGCAAAGATTCACGTTTTTTTTATAAAAACCATATTTTTTTACAAATTCAACCTTACGCGTACGACATTAAGTTGCTTTTGTCATGTCATCACAGACGGATTTGTGACGCAGTTTTGTAAATCAATGGTATTAGGGGAAATATTCAGTAAATTATTCGTTTGTACCTTGTACAGCCTCATGAATAATATTTTCCACTTTAGCTGGCTATACTATTTCCTCAGCGAGGATTACCTGACTTATGCCGCATTATTAATTTACTTATTCATCATAGACTAAATTAAATATAGTCATGTGTCCCTTTTAACTGATATCATAGAGTGCCTACTGCCTATTTACCTGCACGTATGATCCAAAGGACAAGAAAAGTTTTTTAAAGATGGTAAAGGTCTATTGCCAGAAATTTCAGTCATTCAGCGAATCTACGCAGCAAAATTATATTTTTTTTTTTACAAAAAAAGCAGGTACCTCTTAAACAGCTTAGGAAGAAATACAATAAATAATTATTAGCTAATTCGGCGAAGTTAATATTTATGCAAATGAAGTTTGGCAACATTCTTCTGAGACGCCCTTAAAAATAAAAAAGGCTAAGGTGTTTTATATTTTAAAATTTATCCCTTGGATGAATTTTTACAAGCTTAATAATTTTATAAAAAAATATTGAATAGATTAAAAGGGGTGAATTTTAATTTTTTTACATTACGATGGCAGTGAAATTACGTAGTTAAATATTTTAAAAGCAATTAAGATGCAAACCCTGTAGGCCAGTAAATTATAAGTGGATGAACATCTAGGTGGCATCTTTCAACTACGTTTTCTTTTACATCCTAACTCAAGTGTCATGTCATCATTTTCAGTTTTGGAAGCAGGGAAGCATAATTTGTGAGTGAAGCCTAATGAAAACACCGACTTGTAATTTTGCAAACTTTAAAGATTATTTGAAGAAAATAGCATTTACATTAGAGAAGGACTAATTTCCGTAAAATGTCAAACACGCAATTGTCTCGTAACGTAATATACATAAAAAAGGGCAAAAATCTCGCATCCAATTTAAAAAAATCAGGGCGCCTTGATACCGCGAATATATTACAATGTCTACAAAGCCAAGCTTAACGCGTCTACCCAATCTATGTGTAAAAGCTAGAATTCCAAACTACCCGCAAGTCCATTCTAACTTAATTGGCCCATGTTTACTAACCTAAGTTGGCACAGTGACGTCACAACACTATATGCTCGCCCGATGCGGCGGCAGATTGAACGTCAGGGTGTCGTTCACGAAAAAATGCTCCTGAGACTCATCGTCAGGTATATAATACCCATAACTACCGTCATTCGAAATCTGATCCGCCCCGTACATATTTTTCGGCAATTCCGCAAACTCATCGAAGTTTTTCTCCAATGATTTTCTCCTCTTCGCGAATAATATCGACCCGTCAAAGGCGTATTCGTCGTCGAAATGCAGAACCGCGTCGTCGTAGAAGTAGTTCTCCACCCGTTTGTTGTTCGTATTCCTCGCTATGTTTTTCATCAGTTTTTTCCTCGCGTAGCTCGACTTCTCCGAGTCGTAATCGTCTACTAGTGGGTCGTTGCTTCTATCGGGTCTTATACTCATGGAGTATAGTGAGGAGCTATAGGGGCTGTTGTCTAACGGATTGAAGCCTCTATAAGGGTTCAGGTATTGATCGTTGGTTTCGTAACTGGCCATGCCCTTGCGCAGCTGCTCTCGTCTCTTCGCCACTATTTCCCTGAAGTCATCGGGATCTAGTTGGAATTCGTTGGTCTTCGCGTTCATATAGAGGTACCCCGAGGCGGAGTTGAGGCGTAGTGACTGCGAGAGATTCTTGGAAGACGATTTCTCTATGTACCGAGGGAGGCCGCCGACGCCGTATCCTTTGGCCTTTATCTGTTTTATGTTAGTGGGTGGCACTGGAGACAGAGGGTCGCGGTATTGTATAGATCTGAAAGTTCGATTAAAGTATGTTTATGTGAAGTACTTGCAGTCGAAATTGGGCGGCACGAATGGCAAGGTAACTCTCGCCCACATGATACCGCCGTAAAGCTTCAGCTATGCTTATCTTCAGTCGTCCGGTGGCCGATTGAAGATGAACAGGAAATGAGAGCAAGGCATCTGCATGATAATAACGCGGATGTCTATTGTCTATATGCGCCGGCAGTCGTCAAAAGGCTCCGATTGCTCGTTTGGCTTCCATATATTATAAAAGAAGCAGAAAAAGTTGCTTGTGGTGATGGTGACATGCGGATGCGTATTTTCTTTTTGAGCTGGGCGATTCTGTAGCTCATCTAGGCTATCACCGTGTTAATCGCTACAATAGTTGGAGATCTTCTGGGCAGATCGAAAATCTCTAACCTTTCTAGTTTGTCGATCACTAGAATAACTTCATCAGTCCGTACCGTAATCGTTCCGTGGGGGAAATGCTAGCGTCTCCTGCTAATAGTAGAGGAGGGTGATTTTATCTCCTCACCATGGTTAAAGCGTTGTCGTGGTGGTGGGGGTTAGTACTCTCGGATGTACACAGGCGAAGCCAATTGAAACGGGGAGGCTGCTCTTTGTACCCCTCATATAAGAACAGGGGGCTAAAGAGCAGGAGGAAGAAGAGGAGCTCTTTGTGGCCCTCTTATAAGAAGAAAGAACAAAAGAGCAACGGGAAGAGGATCTTTTGCGCACGGCGCAAAGGGCGAGGATGAGAACCTCACTTGCACTGTCCCAAAGTTGGTGGGTTGTCCTGTGGTGCGGGACAACCCTTCAGTGGAGGAGGCATCGGTCCCTTAGGGACTGAGCAGACGTTGAGATACCCTGATGATTTGTTGTCCCGGGCGCCACCCAAATGCTGACGCAACACTCTACCCAGAACCTCACTTGCACTGTCCCAAAGTTGGTGGGTTGTCCTGTGGTGCGGGACAACCCTTCAGTGGAGGAGGCATCGGTCCCTTAGGGACTGAGCAGACGTTGAGATACCCTGATGATTTGTTGTCCCGGGCGCCACCCAAATGCTGACGCAACACTCTACCCAGAACCAGTGAAGGCGCAGGAATGTGTTTCCCCGCGTCAACGAAAAAATCTCATCTAGGGGAGGACCACAGAGCAGGACAAAGATCATGTGACGAATGACACTCTTGTGTGTCTCACCTGTGCTCTGAAATAAATACGATCAAGGTATTTCCGGGTAGTTATAAGCTACAAGTTGCCAACGGTACAGACGTACACGGATCAACGAAAGGAGAAGCAAGAAAGCATCATATTCCACATTCATGGATAGTATTACTATTGTTTGCAGATGAGGATCCAGCGCTGGGAACTTGTGTATGCCTGCAACTTAAATTGAAGTCGGTTTGTTGTGGGCCAAATGGAAGAAACAATATCACTATACCAAGTCACACATCTATGATCATTTTTAGAATGGCCGACCGTAACCATGGCGAACAGGGGCTAAAGACCAGGAGATTCCACTCTGCCTAAAGTGTCCAAAAAAAAAGCACTAAATAGGCGGCACTATTTTGAACGAGAGTAAAATTTTGATTCGCTAGAGGCGTACATGCGGCGACATCTTGTAAGTATGCACATTTTGATTGCCCATTAAACTCATCCAGAGTAGTTTGGAGATATTTGGAGCTGTAATTTACTTCTCACAACAGGACACTTTACCAAATGTCCTCGGTTTGGGCTTTCCTTCCTAATTCCTAGTCTTCACAATCTACATGCTACTTACCGGTCCTATCACCCTGCCTTCTGTCGAGTAATTTTAAGATTATACGTGTTATGAACTTGTAGATACGCACTTGTTATGTCCGAAGCAACTACAAGTGCAGCTGCAGACGCTGGGTGCGTTGTCGTCGTCCACGTACAGTTGCACCGTCGACGTGTCTCCTGCGAAATGAGTAATTGAGAAATATACTCGATAAACTGGGCGAAAAATAACAGGAATTTTTGCGTTAATAGTCAATTATATGTCGTATTTTGGATCAATTGCCAAAGTTTTTAACACTTTCTTAAACTTGATGTGGAAACAGATAATGAAAAATAATATTTGAAACTTATTTCAAATGTATACACATTATATACCTCTGCTTTTCTTCAGAGTTATCTCACATTACGTATCTTTTTTTTACAATTACACTATTGTTCCGCCTCCCAAGGGAACCATTTTATTACTACTACTATCTACTTATATACGTATTAACGTATTTACTACATATCTGTGTCAAGTGTCATCCAAACCTGTAAAATTATTTTGTTTCATCTACGACTACTATATCATTTAGTACCTGGTCGGAGGAGGCGTGGCGCGGCGGGTAGGCGTGTCCCGCGCGCCACGCCCCGCAGTACGTCGCCGTCGGCGGTGATCACGTCGCCCTCTAACCGCACCGCTACTTGTTGAGCCTGCAAGCACCGGGCATACATACAAGATAGTATTAGGAAAGCTGTATTTTTCTATATGAACGACTGGTAATTTAGATCGTACAAAGAGAAATAGTCACATTGGGTTGAGTCGACACAACTGGGCAGTTGTTCGGTTGGGCTCCTACGCACATATGATCAGAGTGTGCCAGCGATTATGTCACGTTCCGTTTGAGGTTTCCGGTGGCCCGTTGCAGGGCTGGAGGCAAGACACATCTGCACAACAACTATGTGGATGTCAATGGGAGTTGGTAGTTATTAAGGGGGCTTAGTAAAGCTATGAATAAAAGGATGAAGTGTGTGCGTGCGATAATCATTTGAGTTTAGTCACGTGGGTGGGGTCCTACCTGCTCCGCCTGCTGCTGGTCCCGCTTCTCGTCCTCGGTGTTCATGGTGACGAAGCGCAGCACCAGCAGGTTGAGGCAGGCGGCGACTATGGCCAGCCCGAACAGGATAAAGATCAAGGCAAACATCACGTACGACGGCTTGCGGTTCAGCGCGTTGTCCTTTTGAAGAGCCACCATGTCTCCAAAACCTGAAATTCCATTGTATTTTACAGACTTTTTTTAAATAGGGGGCAAAATAATAGTTGGAGCCTTTCGAAAACTGCCGACACTAATGGAAATCCGTATTATTGTTGTGCCACATCCTCCGCTAAAATAGGCCACCAGATAATCACAAGCGCATGAATCACGACCACGAAACTGTCGCTCGACAGCGGGGCAGTAGCACGTGTGCCGATCAAACTCGCCGGTCGTGCCGGCCCTATTCAGCTGCTACTAATTCTGCAAGGATGATGATCTTCGTTTAGAAACCGAAAGATGGCGGCACCCACCTTGGGCTGGTGGCAGTGCGTAAATGCACTTCCCCGCCATACTTGTAAGTCTATATAGACGGAAAACAAAACACTATAAGAGTCCCATTTTGTGGAATATAGCCCTAGCTCATACCTATAGTAGTAAGTGTGATGAAGCAGTAGTAGACACTATCGAAGTAGCTCCAGCCCTCGAACTTGGAGAAGGCGGCCGCGCCTCCCGCGATGGTGAGGGAGGACAGGGTGGTCACCACGCATATCAGATCCACCTCCGACGCGTTCGTCTGCTTGCACTTCATCGCTCGCTTTATAGACTTTATTATGACGCTGGAATAAAACGCAGTTGTGTGTGTAAATATAACATTCGCGGTCTCATTAGTGTGGCTTTTTTCCTTTAATGAGTTTAAGGTATGCCTTTCGTTAGTTAGTAATAACAATAATAATGTCGTCCTGGCCGAATCTCTATAGAGACTAGCAAATTGCGCAGGATATATTATAGTGCACAAGTGTGTGCAGTTATACATTGAATAGCATATGTTGTGGCTATCCCACTGCTTTGCTACATTCTAAGAGCTGATTTTTACAGGATCATATTATTTTTTATTTTATTTCATTTATTCTTTATTACATACATAGAATATATTAAATGTAACCTAAAATCTAGGAATAGTACATAAGTGTGCTTATCTCTATTAGAGATCTCTTTCGGCAAAACCATTAAAGCTTAGGAAGAGAATTAGATAGCGGATATAGCAGGTAAGTACACATAAAAAAGCTTAGAAATAAAAGAGATCGTCAAACAAAAAAAAAAAAACAGTACACAACAATGTTTTTTATAAATATACACATCACATATATATTGTGTACTCCATATATACAATATACTTATATTAAATACGCACAATAAACCTAAATGACATACATAATATAATAAATCTACATAAATAAATTGTTTTATAATAAATATACAAGTACAAATAAGGACGTATCTATGACGAAGTTTACCTAACTTCGTTATTCTTCAGTCTGGACTTAAAAGTGTTAGCTGAGGGGCTCTACAGCAGAGCCCCTCGGCTAACACTTTGTTCCGGCAGAGCAATCCACAATTGTGCTGCACGCACAGTAAACGAGTTTCCTATAATGTAGTAGAATAGGCGGTAACGTAGTAGAGCGTAAAGATATCTTTGTGATAGATAAAGTGGGGAAGATGTTTTAAGGATCTTAAATAAAATAGTTAGTGTGTAAGTTCCGACGTAGGCCGATCGGTAGACAATTGAGTTTGCAGTGGAATTCAGAAACACGCTCATATTTACGCAATCCGAATATATATCGTATGCACAAATTCTGAAATCGTTCTGGCTTATTCAAAAGCTCTTCCGTTACGTCTAAATAACAGGAACCCGCACAGTCGAGATGAAAAAGTAAAAGAGACTGCGCAAATAAGATTTTAGTATCTTGCGGTAGAGAATTTTGTGATCTCTTGTTACTAAAATACATTACATTGTCACTATATAAAATTTTGTTAAGAGAAACAATAACAATTTTACTGCACAATTGTCTACTACCAATAAGCAATGTTTCTGATTTGATGGATTGACAAGGCGACCATGTGTCAGCCCATTGCTTTAATCTCTGCAGATCACAGTTCACTTCAATGATAGAACCCGGAACATCAGTAACGGTAGTTATTATAGAATCGACTGGCCACTTAAGTACATAATAGGCTAACTGGGACTTTAAAAGTGATTCGTGATACCGGTCCTTAGATGCTAGTATCAGCGGCCGCATTGGCGTTTACGGAAACATGGGTAGGTAGGTATCTACTACGGATAGCCACATGAACATAATTTCACTTGGTTGTTCAATGGCCTGTTCGTTTTTCCATTATGGACCATGCATGAAACATGTGCAGCCGTCAACGCGCACTCCCTGGTGCTAAGTTCAGACAATAACGTTGTAGAAGTGACAGAATGACAACGACAGGGATCTATTTACCCAGTTGCTAGGTTACTAGTAAGTTTTGATATCAATACAAAAGTCACTGATCTGTAACATGTGGAAGGCAGGAAACCTATGAAATAACTACAAGACTTGATGTTGATGACCTGAGATCAGCAGTCCATTAGATTCATGACAATGCGAAAAGTGCATGTTTAGGACCGTAGTTGAGAGAGATAGTCTATATCACCTACCTGCTCAGCCGGTTGAGAGAGATCGTCTATATCACCTACCTGCTCAGCCGGTTGAGAGAGATCGTCTATATCACCTACCTGCTCAGCCGGTTGAGAGAGATAATCTATATCACCTACCTGCTCAGCCGGTTGAGAGAGATAGTCTATATCACCTACCTGCTCAGCCGGTTGACGCGCTCTCCTATGCTCTGGAACATGATCAGGCCGAGCGGTATGCCGACGATCGCGTAGAACATGGTGAACAGCTTCCCGCCGATAGTCGACGGTGTTGAGTGACCATACCCTGGAAGAGAATACGACATGGTCACTACCAGTAGGTGGCAGTTACGTAAGAGCGGCATGTGTCATGTCAATGTAAAGGTTCTAGTTGTTAACAGCACCTTCACTGCCGAGTGACGAATGTGTACGCTGCCCCTGATGAATGCAGAATATCGCAGGATAATTTATACCTGGGGTGTCCACATACAGATTCGCTTTCACTATTGAAGATGACATCATTGTGTCAGTAGTAGTTAAGATTATCCGTTAAGGACCAAGGAAGGAGGAAATATAAAGATAGAGGGCATTGAATTGAACGAAGAAATAGGAATCTCTTTTTAGGGTTCCACACCTCAAAAGGGAAAAGAGATTTCCTTAGAGGATCTTCGCTCGTCAGTCGAACTGTAGAGGCTGGTCAAACGCCGCCAACCAGTAGTAGGTCCCTCCGAAAAAAGAAATCCTTAGAGGATATATTTGTTGCACGTCTGTATGTCTGTCACATAATACCAGTGTAATGAGAGTGACATAAAATAATAATTATTTGTTTAATAATGTTTAAAAAGAAATAAGAGAGTAGGCACAAGACTAGAACCTTTGCTGGTTATACGGATAGCGACGTTTCTAAGTTATTAAACAATATTTGAGAGCCTCAAACAAACAAGTAAAATTGTGTATTTGGTTTGAGTTATACGTTATTTAACTCTTGTAGCTGCTTCAATGACTTTCGAACGCTGATTTCTTTTTGTCGTAACAGGTTGAATGTTAAACGCTTATCTAACATATTACCTATTATATGTACCTATTATTTTTGACTCAATAATTTTTGTTTCAAAGAATATCGAAAATATCGTATGCATTTGAAAATATTACATGCATATACAAAGATATACGATACAAATACACAATACGATATATTGATACAAATCGTTTTGGAGCATCCCTAGACTACTAGTAAAACTAGTCATGTGCTAGTAGGGTCTTTACGAACTGGAGGTACGGGCGCGGATATTTATGTTAATAAACTCAAAATTTCAAATTCAGCATGCGCATATTAATTATGATGAAATGGCATTCTTATAAATATCTATTTATAAGTTTTATTTGTGATATTATAATAATTTTGCTAATTTCATAGCCGGTATATCGGTAGGATGGGTTATTTTCGACACACACATAGACGGCAAACAAAAAGACCTGAGAAGTTCCGTTTTTTCTTTCGAGAAGAAATGAAAATATTTTAATAAAAGTTGAAAATTGATCTATACGTACCATAAGAAGTTTTCAAGCTCAACATAAGTCACTCGTATAACTTTTGAGGCATAACTTTGGGAAAATTATAAGACATACACATTCAGCCAGGCTTATGGATAGATAGTAAATTATAAGACATACACATTCAGCCAGGCTTATGGATAGATAGTAAATTATAAGACATACACATTCAGCCAGGCTTATGGATAGATAGTAAATTAGATCTCAGTGGTCTTCATACATACGTTTAACACTCTCGCTAACGTCCCAACTTTAGCCAGTAAAATTAGTTGGTTGAGCTTTTTATATCAGGAGAGGAAAGGTACAAACATGAGTTAGGCCGAGTTGCACCCACAACTCGTAAGTACATATACCAGCACACCCGCGATAGCCAAGAATATACTTAACAAAAAGTTGACAAAATACCAGGGGCTTCGTCAGAGGGCTCTTCGCTCGGTGCCTCTGATACACCGGTGGCCCAATAAAGCTCTACCGACCGTCTGTACATTCACACAATTACCTAATTAAACATTTTAATAAATATTTTCTTCATATAAATTTTGGCGTTCATTATAACAACCTGTTGTACACCACCAACAACTGCATTAAGATCTTGTTGTACATCTGATAATAAGTAATTTGAATTTATAATCAGTAACCATATGGTCATATAATGGGTGGAGACCACCAGAAAAATGTCGTACGTTTGACCAACACGCTGCGCCCGGTCCTAGAGCGTTGGATGTGCCGCAAACGCAAACCCCTCACGTTCCGCATGGCACAGATACTCACCGGGCGTGGATGCCTTGGTGCGTATCTGTGTTGGAACCGCCGGGAGACGGGGGCTGGCTGCCATGAGGGTGGCGCTGCTGAGGACACGTACCAGCATACCTTAGAGATGTGCGCCCTAGATGGGCCGTGCAGCACCATGACGGTCAAGGAGGAGATGGAGGACGGCCTGCCTCGCGGACGATGGATGGGAGTGCGGCGAAGGCGCTATTCGTAGCTTTTGTCGCCTCTTTAGGTGGGGCCAGGGGTTAGGGTGGGCACCTGAGCCCATTGCACCTCTCCGACGCCGGCTGGGGCTGAGCTACGTTGTCGCAGCGGTCGCTCTAGTTTGGAGGGGCCCGGTCCCTTAGAGGGACTAGCCAGACGCCGAGTTGCTGACAGATTCGGGGCACCTCAGTTTACGCGGCCGACGGCATCTCGTTATATTCACTTTGTATATTACATGCATTCGACCGATGATGTCGTATTGCAGTGCAGCATTCGCGCACATATCCCCTACCCAAATAGAACGTTTGCAGGAAATGCAAAATAGATTCTTACGCATGGCTACTGGATGCCCGTGGTATTTCCGAAACATCAACCTACATTGTGACTTTCAATTGACCTCGATAAAAAGACACTTCAAAGAGCTGTCTCAAAAGATCTTTGACCGTGCCCTTAATCACAAAAATAAATTAATCGATCAAACGTCTGAATACGACCCGACTCCCGTTACCGTCGGCCAAGGCACGTATTGCACGACACCGACGACGCGATCGCGATAGCAGTAGCAAAGTCCGTCCAAGAAAACAAACAAAGACACACCAAGACACGCTCCCGCTGTAAAATGCCAACAGGGCCAACTAACGGATAGCAGTTTTTAGTCGGTAGTTGCTATCGCTTCACGACCTGAGCCCGACACACACTTCAAGGCCCCCTTGGGCATTTTTCCTGCTAGAACCAATACGATATACACCGGTCGTACCAGTCGAGCGATGAAATCTTACATATAGTGACACAGTTATAACATATGACTGACAGAAAGTCAAACTCACACACCGCTTACGGAAACGAGCCCATGTTCTAATCCTTAAGTCGAGAGCTTAGATTGATAGAAATTAAATAACGCGACTTTAGAGAGCAGAATAATAAATAAGAATACGGCTTTTGCCGATTTGTAGCGCAAATCGACCCCCTCCGTCAGAGGGGGGGGGGCGAGGAGGCCAGCCTCCTCAGATAAGCTAAACATTAAACGAGCTCAATTATCCTTATCCACGACACCGCAACTAAAACGGGATCGTGCGCGCGCCATCCCACTAGAGTGTGGAGGGGGACCGCTTTCCCCTTTTCGGTCCCAAAAATAATCACTATAGGGTACGCCCACAATCAATCCCGTTCATCTCTTCCCATCTGCGGGAAAAGAGGGGGTCTGTCCCCCTATCGTCTCCCTAAACCTGAAGACAGAAAAGTCTTCGTAGTCAGTCGAACTGTTGAGGCTGGACTAGCGCCGCGTATTAGGTCTGTCCGAAAAAAAAAAGCCGACGGCACCCGCGGGGTTTTAGTGGTTCATCCGCGAGTCCCACACACCCATCGGATCTCACCCTGGACCGGTTGCAGAGCGTAAATGGATTTCAACGCGAAAGAAAAAAATGGTTATATCATATAATGTAGAGATGCCAGCATAGATAGTGGGTATAATTGTCACGTAACCGAATAAATAAAATAGTATTAGGTTTAAATAAAAAAAAAACGGAATAGCAAAAACAACATTTATTAAACAAAAATATATAAAACAAAATTTTATATATAAAGTGTTAATAAATAGGTACAGTACAAAAGTGGGTTTGGTATAGATATCGAAGTCATGGTTGTACCGATGAAATGGTTTTAAACCAGATGAAAATACTGTAAATTATAGTTTATAGAACCTAGAATGACTTGCAATGCTGCAATACTATGGAGTATAAAAAAAATTTGGACCAGAAATAGTGTTCTCAACTCCTATTTACGTATAACGGAATCCTATTAAGGAAACGAAACAGTTTATTTCGGCCCATCACTTCCCATCTGGAGTAACAGTGACGGGTCTGTCCCCCTAAGGCAACCTTCGCTATTCCGTAGAACTCTTTTGGCAATTGCAAAAGCAACGGTCCTACCGCGAAAACAATATTAATACTTGAGATCAAGAAGCGGGACTTACGGCATTTTCCCAAACGTTTAACGGGCTAGTAATAAAGTTACAGAATATTACCAATGGTTGTTAGAACAGTGGTGGCGTAGTAGAAGGCGCCAGTGAACTTCCATTGCTGCCCCGCCTTGTGAGGCTCCGACTTCAGCACCACCGTCTCCATCACGCGGAAGTCCTCCTCGGTGATGTTGTACTTTCTGATTATCATACCCTCGATAGCTGGAAAAGAGGAACGCAAGAGGTAAGAAGACGATTAGATGTGTCGCTGAGTTTGTTTCGCCGTTGCTTTCCTAAGGGTCTATTTTCAAACAGTGATACACTGGGGTACAAAACAGATTTATAACATACTATTAAGTTGCTGAGTTTGTTTCGCCTTTGCTTTTTACGTATATTTTAAACCGGTGGTACACTGACGCACAAAGCAGGATTATCCATACTATTAAATCGCTCTTTTTTCGCCGTTGTTTCTTAAGTGTGTTTCGAACCGAAGGTGCATTGACTTTTTTTACATCGGAAAATACAGATTTTTACAGTGTAACAGGGAAGCGAGCTGGCGGAACCGACGCCTATAATCATCCGCATAAGATTTTACATATGTATTTTGCTACCGTCATACGATTCCCCAAATATTCTGTCTGAAATGGAGAAAGGAGGCACTATAGCTCAAGCCTGGTCGTGGCGGTGGGACTCGGTAGCCTGGGGAGAATTCAGGAGAAGCCAAATGAACCGAGAGGGCTTGTCTCCGTACCGTCTTATAAAAAGAAGGTGACTAAAGAGCAGGAGGAGGAGGCGCTTTTTGTACCCCTCTTATACGAAGAGGGGACAGAAGAGCAACAGGAGCAAGGGGCGTAGACGGGTACCTCACCCCTTTGCCAGGAACCCCTTCTGTGGAGTAGGCGTCGATCACTTAGGCGACGGAATAGCCTTCGAGGTGCCCTAATAATTTATCGTTCAAGGGGCACTTGCTAATTTCGTGATTCTCGGTCACCGGGAAATGTGTACCCCGTAGGTTTTCTTGACAGACATATAGGCAGGAGGAAATTAAAGTGATAAGGATTCCGTTTTCCTTTTTTTGCTAAAGAACACTAAAATGTAGCTGACATTAGGATAGTTAGAATACGCATGGACAAGGTAACAGCTGAAAATGATGTCACTATCACTTCGACCATCAACCGCGGATTATCTCATTTTCAATTTACAGACACACGTAAACATTTACGTATATGTTAAGATATTCAACATTTGATACCTAAAATAGTATGGGGAATAGGGTGTTCTCCTATAAATAACGACTAAACTAAACAAAATAAACACCTGGGCAAAAATAAAACCAACGCAGAATAGGCAATAAGTTGACCTAAATAATTCTCGGATGTTTTTAGCTGGGATAGCTAAAAATAGCCTCGAGTGCATCCACAGTTAGCTTGTTCAGTTAAAGTTTCCCCGATCAGGCTGCGACAACCTATCGAAACAAGCGCAAAAATAATAGCCAAGTGCAGTACAAACACAATATTTATGTGTCCTCATGAACAAAATTGATCGTAATAAACAAAATTTAAAGTAGTTTTTTCACTGACCCGCATGGCGTACCACCGTATTCTAAAATGGCGGGTAAAATACGGTCATCACACTAGAGATACTAAAACATTCGTACTTTCATTTGTTCTCTTGTTTAAAAAGAAATTATTTATTTTTCCGTTTCATTGCTATAGCAAGCTTCAAAATTACTGTATCTATAATTATATGAACAATGGCAGACTTCAAAGACGTTTCGTTGGCGTTTCTTATGGCGCCTATTTAATAAGACTTCAGTATCCTGCTCAATCAACTGTACAATGTACATCGATTGAAAACGAGCTCAATTATCCTTATTATCTTTGTTATAGCCACTGCAATTGAAACGGCGGCGTGCGCGCCGTCCCACTAGTGTGGAGAGGGGGACCGCTGCCCCCTTTTCGGTCGCAAAAAATATTTTCGAATGGACCAGTAAAAACCAGTTATTACTGGTCCATTCGAAAAGAAAATGTACATCGATTGAGCAAAGGGTCCATACAAAGATGAAATCCTTTTCTTGCTTCTTTTACTTTCTCATCCCGTGAATATTGAAAATAGGTAATTAATGCATTCTGAAGGCTTTTTATACATACAAATGAACAATCGGAGCCTTATGACGACTACCGACGGCGGGCTCCCATAGACATCCGTATGATTTTCACGCAATGGGCCACCGGCTACCCACAAACCACATGAAACGCGACATCGAAGATATCACTTTATGGCGGTGTCTTATGAGCGAGGTACCTCCCCCGTTGCGCGGGCCCACTTCGGTTTGAATACAGCATGACACTAATAGGTACGCTATTTACTTACGAAACTTAACTACATAAAGAATGCACTATCTTGCTAAATATATGCAAATAAAATCACACTGGAACACAAGTGCTAGACACTTTCTTACCTCGTGTGAGGACGTGTTTAAGACCAGATTGGCCTACTAGGAGCAAGTGGTCATGGCCTATGGCACTCTCTGGGAAGACCTATGTCCAGCAGCAGATATTCTTTAACTTATAGAGATGATGCAGATATGAGAGTATAATTTTATTTACCTTGTAAAACTTCAAATCGATTCCTCTCTACACTGGACTCCAGTGAGTCAAAAACCGCCGCCCCCACCAGCAAGTAAGTAAATGTGCACACAATTAACGATAGAGTGCGAACATTTTGCTTCTTCATCACTGCCAAGTCACCCTGGCTTTAGGGCATAAGGCCCACTAACTGTTCACCCTTTCAGTGCCATACTAAGTGACCATACTTTTTACAATATTCAAAAATCATTTGTCTATGTCTTCTCAAACTCCTAAATCCAGTATCTATGGTTACAAAATCTACCATAATTAATCTATGTGTGTATCGGCTACTGTGAAATGTAAGGATTTCATATTATAAATAGATTGATCCCATTGAGGAATTTGTTCCATTAATTTGTTTTTTTACATTTCTCTTCTATTTTATGACTTTTCCATCACCATCTAAAAATAAAATCATTTGTCAATGTTATTTCTTAAACCCAATTGTGAATTAAAAGAAGAAGAAAGAATTATAGGAAGAAGAAGAAAAGAATTATATAAAGAGGAGGAAGAAGAAAAGATTTGATAGAAAGAGCTGTGTAGTGTTTGTGAGGTTTTCAAGAGACTGAATATCCCCACAGAGATTGAATGAAGGAGACCTACATATCTTCAGGTCGTGTAAGAATCTATGTGCCTTATTTGACGCCACCTTATTTTGCCACAAGATCACTTTTTTTTTAGTGTAGGGGGATAAGCAAGCAATCAGAGCCTTTCAATGACCACCAATGCCCACGAACATCAGCATAGTTACGCAGATGCGTTGCACTTTTTTACACCTGCCCCCTAATGGGCCACCGGCTACTCACAAAGCCTACGAAACGCGACTCCGTAGGTGTAACTTTACGGCGGTATCAAGTGAGCGAGAGCTACCTCCACATTTGTAGAGGATGTAGTGTCAGGCACCATGCATGGCACTGTCTCCTCCTTTGCAACATGGCACTCTTACCTCCACCACCTCTAACTATCGCTTATTTGCTCTATGTGCAAAGTATTATCTTGCTTTAGAGTATTCTAAAGCAAGATAATACCAGATATTTTTTCAAAACTATCAATATCACAGTTTGATTAATATTTCAATACATGTCATCAATGGGCAGGTAAGTCTGATACTTGTAAGCCTTAGCAAGTGAGCATCATATTAGTTTTATAGCCAATATTTGTCACAGGTTTTAGGTGTTATATCCTGATGATAACAATTAAATTATAATATAGATTGTAATATGTATTATCTAGTTTAGAATTTTTTAATTTTGTTTTGTGATCATTTTGTTATTTAATTTTAATTGTAATTATAAATGTTTTATTATTATGTGCATGTCAGTCCTAATATTATATAAATTATGAAATATTTATAAATGATAATTGTCATGTTTAAAATATACACAAGTATTTGCATGCTATATGCAGAATTTCAGAACTGATATCATTGTAACATCCACTAAACCATATTCTAAACAATAAATACTCTTATTCTTCTAAAATTTCTGGTACAGGATGGGTGAGAATAGTACTACAATGATAAGAGACTGTCGGAAACATAGAAAACATTTTAAATTATTAAAAATGTTGACATTTGTAAACATAATCATAAATTGTCCTTATCAATATTTCCTAGTTTACAGCAGTGACAGCAATGAAAATAGAAAAAAATATCCCTACTAACAATATACTACTTTTGCTGACTTTATCATAGTTTATTTAATTTTTTAACTAACCCGACATTTCACAAGCTTTACAGGAACCATGGGCCAGGTAAATAATTAAATAAACTGCAATAAAACAGTAAAAGAAGTTTAATTGTAGTGAGTGACATTAGCATAAACTTAAGACATCAAAATATTCTTAGGTCAGTGGTTCTTCAAGCGAACCCAAGCTTGCTTACTTTTTTATATACAAGCAATAAATAAAAGTAGATTGGAAATCATTTTAATGACGGAGAATGGTATTTGTACATGTGATGTTTTTACAAACTCAAACTCCTAGTGGTAACAATTCCACTAATAAATAAAACAATTGTCCTAAACAAATAAATTAATGACATCTTCCAATTTCATACACAAGAGACTAGCATTTCCATCACATCCACAGATGGCCCAGCTAGGTTTTTATTACAATTTAGGGCTTTATGTTACAATTTAGGGGCTTACCATTGCAATAGGAACTGTTATATTCTCTATTTCTTAATCATATGCCGATGATTCATCATCTGCATATGATTAAAAAATAGATCATTTGAAAAGAGTATATCCCCTATTGCGTTGGATTTAAATAAATAATATAATAAAGATACTTTATCACTCAGAAGACCACATTTGTTATTGTTATAAACTAAAAACCAATCAAATTCGTACTTCAAATATAAAATTATATTTACAATCTATACTGGTAAAGTAATAGTAATAAAGTACATATACAATGATAATGTGGGCCTAAGAATATCTAAATCCTAAAAAACTGGTCCTTTATATCAATTGAAACATAAACAATCACAGTGACTACTAAAAGGAACAAAGAACTCACCATGCTTCAGACGAACCAGCTCGCGATGTTCTTATATTCAGTTTCCAATTGTTATTATGCATTTCGAAAGGCATTTATAAATATTTAATTATCCGCAAAGCTGTATCCTAAAAATAACACCGCGCTTAGTCCGCATTCATATCCAATAGGTCAACCTACAAGGCTCCGTAATTGGGTCAAATGTTATGATGATTATATTATATTAAAGTATTTAATTTTATCATAAATAAATAATTCGATTACAATCAAACTCATTAATCGGGCTCAAAAAATAATTTAAATTTAAAATTAAATAGTTTTTAAATCATGTCCTATGCGGTATCTGCTATTGCTGTCACACCTGCTTTTCCTATTAATGATTTAACTCATATCTCTTCCACACTTCACACTCTTTCATCTTTATATCACCTCGCGAAGTCTCCACTTATTTTAAATACCATCATTTCATTGAATAAAAACCGTTCAAATAATATTTTAATGCACAAAAAAAAATCTGCACTTCCTCAATACTTCTTGATTGACCCGGTTAGGGTGACCAGCGTAGTAAATCGCAACTGCATTGTACGAATTACCATTGCTAATAAGTATAGTATATTACGTTCATTAATTGTCAATATATTAAAGATGTACTAATAAATTTTAGTTTAGTTAAAAATGTATTGTCAAATTCTATGAAATTTGTGAATAAATTAGAATGCTTCAAACATTTTAACAGAATACAAAACTAGTGCGTAGTGCATTATTTCATTAATAGATGCCGCACAAATAAATTGAACTAAAGCAGTGTTCCAAGATAGTACCTACATAAAATTGCAGATGCCACTGTTACAAATATAATTTTTAACAAAATAATCTTTCCTTTGGTTTGATAACGCAGGGCAACACATTTACACGCAGTTAACTGACCTAGGCGATGTACACGGTTTTACTATAAGTCAAGGCGAACCCACAAAATCCACCACGACTGCCATCATGACGCCTCCATACGCGCCTGTTGCCCAAGGTGAACGGCTCAGGTGGTGAGTATTTTGACACTGATTGAATCAGACATGAGTTGGTTCCTGCACTAGCTGGGAAAGGTTTAGCGAAACACCCAGAGAGGACGCCTCTTTTCCAGCGTGGTCGGTGTTCTAGTGAGAGACATGCCACTCTTTATGGTGGGCGTCATAGTCCCTGTTTTGCCTGTTGAGATATTGCACTTTGTTTCTCACTGAGATATTGCAAGAACCGAGTTGTCTCATGATTCCCACTTTGGGACCGGTAGAGAGAGACATAGAGGATCTTATCCATGTCAGTATCGACCAAAAACCACATCACCGATAGTTCGGCATATTCAAGCTTTCAGAAGCGCAAACAGCAGATCTCGGACGTACACGCAGACGCCAGCGCGCGGAATAAATTGATGCTCCAGAACATACCCCGTATGACCAGGTATGACGTGTCCAGTAGCATTCATATTTGCGTCTCCGAAGGAAAACAGGTGTGGCTTGGCGGTGTCCAGATGTTAATGGACCGGTTGGAGATTTGAGCGAATCCGGCGAATGTTAGTGAGATGCACTTCAAGTGCGAGGTTTGTCACTGCTGAGGTGCCCTGAAATGTTAACCACCACGGAACCTCGACGGCTAGTCAATCCCCTGAGTGACCGAAGTCAACTCCACAGTAAAATTCCCCAATACTTTAAAAACTCTACTAACTTGGGGAGAGTGCAAAAGAGAGGGGGTATCCTTTCTCTCCCCTTGCTCCATGCACGAAAACACCTCCTTCTGTTCTTTAGTCCGCTTATAGGAGAGATAAGAGGGTTATGAATCGCAGTTTCCCATGAATATCAGCGCTAACATTGCGTTTCGCCTTGGAAGTGTGGATATAAAAGTAATATCATTCAGATGGCATCTACACATTTACACTTATTATAAAAACAAAGTCCCTAAAAGCTGTCTGTATCTATGTAATCGATTTTTTCAATCAAAAATTCCACTAAATGTCATACTTGTATCGAACACTATCACTGCCATCATAAATATCAGGATATTCAATGAGGCTAAACGTCAGCCGCCATATTGAAGAACGTCTCGCAATGACAATTTGGCTAATCTTTGGCCCGTCACCAAACAAAACTACCTACTATGTTTATAAAAATGGTTAGTCGTAATGCATTACGGTGCTTTAGACAATCCGACAGTGACATATGCACAACCGGTAAAACACGCACGTTCCCTTGTGAGACGCCTGAAAAATCAATTAGCAATACATAAATGATCATAAAGATATTTTCGTTGCAATCACGACTTATAGTAGTCCAGATAGTTCGCACAGATTTGTACCGTATATGGCAAAAATTCATTGATATGTTAGCACAGCTAGTTGTCAGCAGTTTCTGCAGCGAAATAAAGATTTACTTTAATATTTTTACGTACTTAGGCTATGTAACATACGTTATCACAACTATGTTCGGATTCTAATGAAAAAATATTCAAATCAATTTCTTTTTAATCAGCAATCAAATTTATTATATTATTATAGAACAAAAGGTATGACTTTTTCTGAATGATCGAGGGTGGGCTTAAAGGGCCATTGCCCCAGGCCCCATTAGTCTTAGCGGTCCTGTGCATTTATGAAATATTTTCAAAAATAAAAATTAATGAATAAGGGACACCACTCAACTCCCTGCCCCGGAATTCTTAGTGCTTAGAATGGTGACCATTGACAACAAGAGGTTCAATTTTGGGGTACGAACCCAACGTTGGTTAAATGCATTGACGCATACCGTCGAGACCGGGGATGCTCGAGGATTATGTGGGACCCGCAGCGCACCAAGAGGCACTGTTTGCCCACTAAACCACTGGTGTTGTCTCTCGTTATCTTGATAGCAGAACAGACCACAAAGTGATTTAAAAACTATGGCCCTTTGGGGAAGATAAGGTGAGGAAGTGCGTAACACCTAACCTTTGCTTCAGCGATTGTTCATCGGTAGTCAATTCACAAAAGACGATTCCTCGTTTCCCTCTTACTTAAGACTGCACTAAGAAGTTACCCGACTGCGCTCGAAGGTGTTAGTAGAGTTTATTCCATACCTCTCGCTTATATGATACCGCCGTAAAGTGGCAGCTATACTGTCGCCGATATCTAGGGACATCGTTAGTCGTCAGAAGGCTCTATGCGAGCACACAATTCTTTTCTTCTTTTCCTCATAGCCTGTGCATAAAAAGTTTTTTACTGCTATTGTTAAATTAGTATCAAGTCTTACTTCAATCGTGGGTTTAGAGTATATTCTTTTTTGAGTATATTCTAGGGCTGGTAACGTACAATATTAGAAAGTTGCAATTGGCACAGCCCTAGCAAGGACAAGCGGGCCGTGAAGGGAAAGTTAGGGCTCGCTTTCACAAGCCACCGTGACCGGAGCCGTCTGGGGTCACCCAGCACCCTAGACGCGTGTTCTAGACCATTCCGACAGTTTTATAGCAATTATAATATTACTGTTTACGCTGAAGTGTTAAATATGCTGTTCGTTATTTAGTTATTTGTTTATTTATCAATTAGATGAGGCCCATTGAAGGGGAGGAGGAAAGAAGGGTAACGCGAATTGTCACAGAAGTAATTATGGGGATGTTTATGAGCGTCAGTAATAGCGTGTCTACTGTATGTGGCCTAGGTGCGTGTACCTGGAGGTGTACACTTGTGAACAAATAATACTTATGTTAAATTAATGACGATGATCATAGTATTACGGATTTGTGAAGGTATTTTAGGTTCAGTAAAAACTACTGACACGCAAAACTACTGACACGCAAAACTACTTACACGCAAAACTACTTACACGCAAAACTACTGACACGCAAAACTACTTACACGCAAAACTATATACACGCAAAACTACTGACACGCAAAACTACTGACACGCAAAACTACTTACACGCAAAACTACTTACACGCAAAACTACTGACACGCAAAACTACTTACACGCAGAACTACTGACACGCAAAACTACTGACACGCAAAACTACTTACACGCAAAACTACTTACACGCAAAACTACTTACACGCAAAACTACTTACACGCAAAACTACTTACACGCAAAACTACTTACACGCAAAACGCATCGGCAAAGCGACGCGGTGCGCAGAATCGTGTGGATGCAAGGGACTTTGCTAGTCTCCAAATGGCTCTCCGATTGGTCGTTACCACCACTTTTGTGAAAAAAAAGCTAATATCATGAAATTGGGTAAGATAAACATAAGATAATCATCAGCATCATCAACAGCCGGACGACGTCCACAGCTGGACATTGGCCTCTCCCGCAGAGCTCCATGGGTCACGGTAATGTATAGCCGTAAGAATTCTGGAGAATAGACTTACACAACCTGTGAAACATCTTTTGTTGGCCCGAGCTTTTAGAATGTTTATTTTTTTCCAAGCTTTTCCTTAAATGCGACTAAATGCTAATAATCATAATAACTGGACCGGCTTGTACACTAACACAGTAGTGAGTACTAACTTAGACTACTCATGAGAAATTAGGTTCTCTACTCTGTTGAGACATTTATCAATGTTGTTGTTGTCATATAGTGGTACACGGCTGTTTTCAAAACACAGCTGATAACAAACTAGCGACTTCCTTCGACTTCTAACCACTTTTAAAGTTCGTCTACCACAACAAAATACAAGTACGTATTTTGTTGAGAGTACAAAAAGATCCTATTTTGTATGCATATATAATTTAAAGGATGTCCTTGTTTTATCCGCCAGCTCCTCATCTGACCTTGGTGATAACGAAATTCTCCAAATGGTTGTCTTTCCAATAAAAACGAATTTTATATATCTGTTTACAACTTACGATTTACCCCTAGCTCAGTGACATGAAATAACGACGACCTGGCGTAGATGCCTTGAAATGTCTTCAAACTGTCAACATTCAGTCAGTTTAAATAAAAAAAATGTCAGACAAATTGGTATTCTTTTTGAAGTCGGTGCTTGAGGTCATCTTAGGTAAAAATAACTAAGTGCAGATGGATTTTCCTAGCATTCCATCATTGGATCATGATTTATTGTCGATGGGACCAACATCAAACTATGCCATTTATGACTTCAAGCATAAAACGAATTATCAAAATTTATTCACCCACTAGAGAGTTCTGAGGTGAAAAACGTATCGTGTAAATAATTTGAAACCTCTTACAGCTAATCTACGACATATATGAGACTAAACAGTAGCCATCTCAATTTGCTTTAGATTGTTGTAACACTGGCTTACCGGATACCCCTTCCCCCATAGATACAGTGATGGAGGGGGAAGTCTAGACTTTCTTCAAGTTCTGGGTCACGGTTTACGTAAGTCTGTTTTGTTTACGTTATTTAGAAACAAAATACTTTTGTTTATAGGTAGGCTTAGGTACATGTATATAACATGATAAACCTGACGTAAATAATTAGTTTCGGAAAATACCCAGCCATTTACATTACAAACTGCTAATATATATATTTTATAATTAACTTAGAGATACGTTATAATATGCGTCCTACGTAAAGAACTTCAACTACGACTACCGTTCCTACAAAGACTAGCCAACCGCACAGGAGTTTTAGTCTCGACGAGCACTCGTTCCAATCACCGCCGATGAAGCTGTATTGCCCAGAACACGTTCTCTTCGCTGCCACAGCTTAAGTTCAGGAACAAAAAAAAAACAAAAGAAACAGGACCTAATACAGTGTGCAGGCGTGTGCGACACAATTGCACTCTCCCTGCCCTCATTGGAACGTCAGTCCGATACGAGCAGGGAGAAATCAGGAGCATGACAAACTCACCGGGGCAGAGTGATTTAGCACCGCCGCCTCCGTACCGTTGTTATAATTTGATGAATCCCAAAAACAGCTTTTAGCCCGGTACTTGAAGAACGAATACATAGGTACACCATAGTCATAAAAACAGAACACTGTCTTAAAGAACTGAATATGGTCATAAAGAAACATGCTGTCATCTTTTGCTGTATCTGTTTTTAGTTTTCGTCTTATTATAAAAAATAATAATTTATTTATTTCATTATTAATTAATCTATTCCTACGTACTATAAAATAATGTCCCATAAAGCTGGCTGTCTCTGTGTGTTTTCTTTAGATCTACTGGATGCATTTCCATGTTATTTCCACCAATGATTATAGCGATTCCCGAGAAAAGCTTTAGTGTATAATTTGTTAAGGTAGCAATGCGGTCCCAATTTTTCACTCGACGACCTCGGTCGAAGCCTCGCGGCTCGCTAGTCTTTATCCATACTAATATTATAAGGAGGAAACATTTGATTCTCAATGCAAACAAACAAACAATCACATGAGGAAATTCTTTTATCATTAGAATCCTACATTATCAGTGACATGCCAGAACATGCGTTTAAGTGTATAAAACACTTTGATCATTATGAAAAACCAAAATGTGAAAAAAAGTCAAAGTCCTTTACCTTATGTATCTGCAGCTAAATCCTTAATCAGCTGCAGATATTATTGACAATAGTCCCGACAGATGTTGTTGTGTCATAAATGTAATTTGTTGTAACGTATAATGTTTAGCAGGCCAAAATTAAAATAAGTATTTGTATTTTTGTAAATATTTCTTTTTGCCATATTTCGTGAAATATTCGGGCGAAGCCGTGACGCACAGTTAATACACTAACAAAACAGTTAAATGTTTGGGGAGTGTAAAATTTTTTTTTTTTTTTGTAAGAATGGCAAGAAATATGTTCTGACCATATTAAAATTATTCTAAATGAGCCAGGTTTCTTTCGACCAAAAGCAAGTGACTCCACGTGAATAGTTAGTCTTACACGAGTTTATGGGATTATAACACAGCAATATAACGGTTCTAGAATAATCAACGAACCAGCCCTTTCACTAAGAGAAAATTGTGAAAAGTAGGTCTCAAAGTGCCACATAAATAGTTATTATATTCCCACAAACAACTGCGCATACATTAACATAATTCATTTCATATTTGTAAGTCTTAATCTCTATTGTATCTTTGACGCAAAATACAAGTGGCAATTTTTTCTAGACTCATAATCAATAAACCGTGTTTTCTTGTTACCTTTAAAAGAAATGTCTTCTTATTACAATTTTTTTGTTTCTAACAAGTATGAAGAAGAAAGACTTATCTTTGTAGCTTATGTGCCAAAAACTAGCAAATTGTTTTTATTATTCTTTTAAGCTTACATCCCTTCAATAGATTCTGTTTTTCCCTTGCATATTTTTCTTAATTATTTATGTATATTGTTTCTTGACTAATTATGTTCCACTTGTATATTTTTTCTCTAAATACGCGGCTGGGATTTTATTTTATCAAATCTGGGTATTTAGAAAGTGTTAGAGCTGCTCACTTTGTTTTGCCCATCTGGGGAAGCTCAAGAAAGGCGGCCGAAAGCATTCTGTTAAAATCTTTATTTAGTTCTTCCAAGCTCGCAATCTAGTAAACCCCACTGGGCTCAGCCCGGGCCCCATAGAAGCCCATTAATGGGCAAGGAAATAGCTTTGCAATCAAGTGATGTTTAACACAAGATAACTGGCCATTTAAGATTTGGTCTCATACTTTAACATTACACCTTAATTATTTTTACTGAACGTACTTTAGATAAACGAGCAGCCAAGCCTTATGACGACTACCGGCACTTTCCTCCTCCTCTGCAACGGGCCACCGGCTACTCACAAAGCGCACGAAACGCGACGCAGCTGTCACTTTACTATTATGAGAGCGTGAGGCACCTCCTCGTTCGTACCGAAACAATTCCACTGCAATTCAGCATGTTACTAAAAACGTATGAGAAATAGTTACCTATCGTAAAGTGTATTATTAACATTCAATAAATGAATCCCACTGCTGACGTTCTGCAGAGCAGAAATGAGTTAACATCTATAACATCCGAAGTTTCTCTTTATCATAAGTATCACACTAACACAACTGTATATAACACGTTAATCGTTTTTAATTGCGGTTAAGTGTGCCAGCGTCACATATTACTCTGTGCTCATTTCACCCAGCTAAACACCTTTCTTTAAGCACACGCGCGCACGCTACGCGGACGCGGCTTGTATACCTACACGTGTAATGGTGTGCGTGTTGCGTATACGCATGCAATGCCAATGCCAGGTTACGCGTAGACTTTTACGCGAATATTACATGAGCGGAAAATGCACCGGTAGGAAGTTTTTTGTGTCCGCCACGACGACAGATATTCGTGATGCACGTAATTTTTTTTAATGGAAGTCTTTAATGGAAGTATTGTAATTTGCCACGATTAATTAGAGGTTATTGCGTTATGGTATTGTGGAAGCAAATTACATAATCTATTGGTAGTAGTAGATGAATTAATTGATAATTATTATAATTATAGGTATTTTTTTGCGTTTGTAGCCTGTAAACATTTAAAATTCTTCAATGTTACCGGTACGACTGGGTACCTCTCACTCGCATGATGCTATCAGAGAAGTAATGGGTATGTAGTCGCGTTTTTTGTGGTTCGTGATAAACCCACCCAACCATTAAGAAATGGGTTGAAGAAGGACAACGCAACTGTGTATTCGGATGTTCATTAGTGTCGGTAGTCATCAAATGGCCCGATTACTCGTTAGTCTCCCTATCAATTAAATAAACATTAAACGTATCGCAGAGCTGTTTTCACAAAGAGGTATTTTAATAGGAAAATCGAAAAAAAGTTTCACTAAAATAGTCGATTTATAGTCTCCAAAAGTACCTAAGACATTGTTTCCACGAAAGTACTTCTGCTATTTGATAAATCCACCCACTACTGTCCTAATTAATAACTCACAATTAACCAGAAATAAATGATTGGAGAGTGTGATCGCTAGATACTTGAAATGGCACAGTGCTGCATTATATTCAAGAGAGACCGTGATTTTTACTCAGCAAGTGTACTGTCCATTAAATAAAATACGTACTCTAAAGATGATGATATTGAAATAAAGAGATTATAATATGGAATGAATATCATTGACACTGTTAAATAATATTTAATAATGGCTGCGCCTGGAAGTGCGCGCAAATTGCAGTGAAAGCTTCAACTTTACTGCAAGTAGCGCGATGAACATGTTATGATACTTTTTAAAATAGCCATGCAACCTCAGTACATGGATGCACCTAACTCTTGACGAAAATCTATAGGTACAGTCATGATACAGTTGAAGAAACTCATAGTTTTCGCGTAAATATTTAGTTTCATGTAATATATTGTTTATTTTTTATAATTACTATTATACTATTATTTAGTCTTTTTATTATTGTAAATTATCATTATATTGCCATAGACCAGTAATAATGAATAATCTAGCTTTTAATGAGCTATGTATATGCCAGGTTTGACACGCGGCTGTACTTTACCCCATAAGAACGAATGTTATTCTGATGCAAAAGGTGCCCATGAGGCATAAGTGTCGCATGTGCGACAAACCGTTATGCTGATGTTACGATAGAGCGCTGGATCATGATTTAGCCCTATTTCGCTCTTAATTTTTATTTTTTTTCTTAAGGAGTAAAGGCCACTAATTATATCGAGTGATATTGTTAAGAGAATAAAAATTAAATTTCGTTTTATACGGGGATAAAGGAGCAGTTGGTGTATTCTGATAACTACAAACGCCCATAAACATTCGCCTAATTATTATGAATATGCGTTGTATGTATGTATATCTCTTCCTCCCCAACTGGATACTGGCCACGCATGAAGCGCATGAATTGCGACGGCGAGCAGGAGCGATCCCCGGCCGTGCCGGCTCAATATTTCTACTTCTACTGGTTGATATTTGTAAATTTAGTGCTAAATGTAGCATAAGCTGCTCAAGTATTAAGCAGAAGCAGCAGGATATCTTACATACAAATTCATACACATTATAGTAATAATATGTATTATCTACTAATTTATTAATGAATTTTTTTGATGCACAAATTACAAACACTTGAATACAAAATACAAAAATATTTGCCGACTGGAACCCGAACTAGATTAAACTTTGTGTCTTTTTCAATCTGCCCTGTATGAAAATAAAGAAAAAACAAAATGTGATTTTTGTAAATGTTTTAATGATTTTCAAAATATCTGTCAGTCCTGTCCAGCTTTAGCTCACACAAGAGCCTAGTCCTAAACCCCTCGGGTCTATTTAAAATGATCTGTAAGTATCAAGATTACGCACTACTTTCTAGACGCGCTAGTGTTAAAGTAGGAGATCTTAGGCCGGGGAAAGTAAATATCGACGGTCACTTGATACTGAAGCGGACGTGAATATTTAACTATCGCTAATTTATACTCGCACTCAGTTGAGCCATGGAACAGGCTCCGGAGGAAATGACAATCCTCAGCATCCATCATCATCAGGCGATGGACGTGTAAGGAGCAATATTATTATCAATTAATCTTTGATTGGATTTTTTGGTATATTTAAATTAAAGCAAATTAATCAGGGGACGAGGGCCCCACCATGGTTCAAGCCTTGTCGTTACATTGGGGCTCAGCAGCCTGGTTTGAACCCAGGCGAAGCCAATTGAGCCGAGGGTGGTGCTCCTTGCTCCCCTCTTTTAAGAAGAGGGGCTAGAGAGCTGGTGGAGGATAGCTCTTTGTACCCCTCTTATAAGAAGACGCATGGGGCAAGGGGCGAGGATGGGATCCTCACCCCATTGCACTGTCCCAAAGTTGATGGGGTTGTCCTGTGAAAACCCCATCCATGGAGGTGGCGTCAGTCCCTTAGTGGCGGACTAGCCGTCGAGGTACGCTGATTATTTGTTGTTCCGGGGCACCTCACAAAAGGCGGCACTGATGGCACTCGCGATGTTTTTTGTGGGTACCCGCACAACACTGGACCCCACCCGGGGCCAGTGAAGGCGCGTCATTAAATACTTATAAAGCTGCAGAAATTATTGGCAACTCCGATCCGACAGACGTTGTCCGGTCAGAAATTAAATTAGATGTCATGATAACGTGTAATATTTACGAGGCCGGAACGAAAATGTATAATTTTTAATTTTAGGTAAATCAATGAATGTTTGCCAAATTCTGTAAAATTTATCCGTGCGAAACCGGGACTGCTAGTTCATCAATAAAACGATCCTTCTGACAGCACTGGCTGTATTCGACACTCTGTCTAAAAGGCATAACCACTGCTATCAGAATTCATATATACATCCAGTGTATTGAGCAATGGATTCTGTACTAAAATGCATACATTTTAAAATTGGAATGACCGAATTTTGATTTAAATACATTTCAACATAGACACAAAATGTGTACCTATATAGCAACAACGGTACAGTTTTGACATCAATAAAGTGAAACTGGTGCAAACAAATGTAAATAACAATAGCTGGCTGGATAGAGAAAAAAGTTAGTGTTCCAAATTCAAATAATTTCCCACACGTAACGTTACGCGGGCGGACATCGAGCGCGGGCCGTTATACGAGGCAGTGACCTACAATTCGTGAACATTTTCGCTGTGATTCTGCGCATTGTAAATTAATAACCTTATTGTTGATATCTCATTGCTGTGTATTCATTACTGCACTAGCATAACAGCCTTAGGTATCTTCTCCTTGTAAACCAGAAATGTGTTTTATAGTGAAAGAGAAACTACTTTTTACAGCTACCTCGGCAAACACTGACTGGTGCAAGGCGGGCTTTCTGATTTTGTGACGAGAAATGATTGCGCAGATTCAAAGTCACGTTCTTATTTTAAATGGTGTTACGTAGGAGGTTACAATTACGTTATGTAGGTAGTTTTATAAAATGTATCAACCTTGAACTTATTACTAAATATTTTTGTGTTATTACATATTCCATTCCAATATTAATGACATTTTAAGTTCTAAAATAACAATTAAGCCAACACATTAGAATAACGTTTATGGCGAAATTACTTACATTTGTAAATTATGCATGGGTTCCGGCTGTATAGGAGTTCTAATTTTCCCAAATTCAAATATTTTCTACGATATTCTTTAAAAAATCTACCATAGAGTTTGTATAATAAGTCCAACAGATACACCGATATGATTATTATTTATTATTAGCTGCGCCCCGTGGCGTCATTACCCGCGCAGGTTTGGCCCTGTTCGTCGCAGCATCATGATATACTTCTAAACTCCCTCAAGATCGAACACACGAAATATTTTTTCAAATCCGACTTGTAATTGGAGAGATTAGCGCGACCAAACAAACTAAAGAAAAAATGTAGCTTTGTTACATTTATTTGTTAATTTGGTTTTAATCTTTCGTACTAGTTCTACTCCGAATTCCTACTAAGTTAAATTTTCAACAAAGTATTTCTCATGTATATTTCTCCTGTACGTTTAAGTTTATAATTAAGTCTAAGTGACTAATCCAGTTGAAGCTAAAACTAATGCTTCCCTATCATGTCTTACATGAAAATTTCCTCTCTTCTTTTCTCTTTTTTTTTTGGCTTTCAAAGAGTTATTATATAATTTTATTTTAAATAAAATATTTTTATTTAATTTAATTTCTAGTGTCATAAACATAGCCTTTCTCTGCTCTTCTCAGAAGGAATGTTTTGTAGTCATGAGCTGGATTTATGTTTGGAGTTCTAGATGTTGGTTGTTTAAGGTTCCACTCAAGTAGTTTCTCGTCTGTCTTACTAAGTCGAGCAATCTCTTTTGACTCATCCTCTCCTATTGTCGCCAGGCGGCAATATAATAAGCAAGCTGTACCCCACGGTTTCACCAGCGTAAAATCTTGTTATTTGAAGGGAACCACACACTTTTTATGTAAGCCCATTATATATTACATCTATTTCAACGAAATCTGTTCATAATTTCAACGAAATCTGTTCAGAATCTTCCGCATGAATCAATAGGAATATCGGTATTTCTATAAGCATTACAAGACGAAGTGTCTGTCTCTATGCGATCGATTTTCTCAAAATCTAGATAGTTCCACCAGCAATCTGAGTCCTTTAACGATTACCGACGCCCATGAACATCAGCATAGTTATGGCGATGCGTTGCCCTCCTTTTCACCTACCCCCAATGGGCCACCGGCTACTCACAAACCGCATGAAACGCGACACCGTAGGTGTAACATTACGGTGGCATCAAGTGAGCGATAGGTACCTCCCCAGTCGTGCCGGGCAAATTCCGTTGCATGCAGGAGGAGGTAATGCCAGGCATGGTGCATAGCACATGCAGCATGGCACTACCTCTTACAACATTGCAGCTAAATCAACCCCGCAAGACCTCGCGTTTACATAACACCGCGGAAATGTGCCATCACGTTACAGCGACATTATTGTAAGTATCCGGTGGCATTTGTAACGGAGGATAACGCAGCAGAATACATAGGAAGAAGTTAACTCTAGGCACCAACTGGAACCTCTTGCTCTTTTGACGTTCTTAAAGCTATAAAAACAGAGTTCTAATACATTTATGCTTTGTCAGACGAAGGTTTCCTTGTAACGGGGGATATGACGTCTCGGCAATTAATGAAAGATGTTAGATATTCACAGGATGAAGAAATGCCGATCATCATTGATCTGGCGTACGGTAGTTCCCCTAATCTGTAAGGCATC
>JAFELO010000188.1:134170-161792 GCA_017140195.1 Eumaeus atala | reverse complement strand
TTACGACACTTTACCTTACCGATATATAAAGTACTTAGTAACTTTTCTATTTATTTAAATATTTCAATAGATTTTTATCCAAAATCTGTTAGAAATACATACGTGCAAATTTAATAGAATTTCCGACGAATGCCCCTTGTTACTACCGACTAGGGACCTCCGCGACTGGCCAGTCCATCATTAAGGACTGGACTCCTCCAGCACTTACCCTCCACTCGGTGTAGCGAGACCCGCCTCCCGGGAGATGCACGGGCGTTTGCTCTCTGGCTCTGTTTTCTGGCAGTCTATTTAAGTGCCTTCTCGTTTAACCTCTTTTCCATGTCTGCGGCCTGACATCATAGTGACGGTAACCTTAGCTGTCGTCCTCCTTGCAGCTCACCATTCATCTCTCCTTTAATTTTCTCATGCCAGGTGTGCACAAATGTCACCAGTTGTCCAAAATTGTGCTCCGTTGCAATCGAGACCTGGTGAGGTGCTAGGCCTACTTGCGACAGAGAGATATTCTTTAACATAACGTTTACCCCCTAATCTAGGTCATATTCCCTCTCATTCAACTGGGAGGTTGATACGATCACCTAATAATACTCTCTTTTAAAATTGTATTATGTTCTTATATACCTTCTTTAAGACTCTGAAGAAACTCAATTAAATTTAGCGTCCAGTCTTGTTCCGAGTTTCAATGTCAAGTTGATTCGCCAGACGAACTTGACATTGTGTAACGCACAGGTCGCGTTGCTGTCAAGCGGCAGCTATGCCGACACGTTTCGAGTGGTTTGTAAGTTTCAGTGTCATTTCGGGGGTTGAAGAAGAACAGCCTATCTGCATAACCCATGCGGATGTTTATACGCATCAACAGGCTGGAAAGTCTTCGGAATAAATATAAAAGTCCCTGACGAGCACTCATAGCAATCCGATGAAGCCGTATTGATCTTCTCTTTGTTTCCACGGCATAATTTCGGCTCCAAAAAAGAAAAAGACTGTAGAAACGGCTACTACCATCCCTTCTAGAATATCTTTTCTTTTTAGTTTTTTATATTTTATGTAATAAGAGTCTTTGTTTTTGTATTATTTCTTGGCATGAGGTATTGTAAATCGTAAACGCTAAAAAGTATGCCGTCTTAGTAACGTTCCGAATGGGCGGAGCGATATAATGAATTGTATCGTATAATGAAACGTAACATTTTCGCGTATAACGAATTGTATCCTCCGTAAATCCCACTCACATGCGTTTTATGTTCTTTTAATGAATACTATAATGCGTGTCTAACATTCATTATCCAATAAGTATATAATGTATAAAATTTTCATGACAATTATATACATATCTTAATAAGACCATAGAGAATGGGAACCAGGAGCATCCACTCCGTGTATAAAAAGTGTTCAGTTTTGTCAGACCGGATACACATCGAGACGGCGCTATCCTGGAGGTGGGTAAATTTGGATGGAGCCTTTTACTCATTTATTTCTAGTTACCGTTTACAATAATATTTTTTTCAAGAGTGGATGCTCCTGGCATCCAGTTTCCATGGTTATGATGATATTATTGTAATGTTAGCCAAATTGGCTGAGATCCGATAGCATTGGAATATTTTAAGAAATTAAATGACATTCGTTTTACGATTCCTCACAAACAACGTCGTTAACATGCGGCCAGTATTCGGCCAGTATGCGGCCAGTATGCGGCCAGTATGCGGCCAGTATGCGGCCAGTATGCAATCATCGACTGACAGAAATACAGATCGATTCAGCCGCTTAGAAATTAATACGAGGTTTCTGTTCAATATGGAAGCTATAAATCAAAAGGTGAGGAACACGGGCTGTGAGATGGGACCGATTTGAAAGGAAATATATTGTTCATACTAATTTTGTAAATGTGAAAGTGTGTTTGTATGATCGACGTCATTCACAGGGAACGCTTTTTTATAGCCTAAATGGGTACATGGAAATCATTAGATGACTACTGACGCCCATTAGCTTCCGTACTATTAATAGTTATGCGTTGCCTTTATCTCCCAAAGGGCGGCCGGCTACACACAAACCGCAGGAAACGCGAAAGTAGTATAATCAGTGTCACCACGACCGCCCAGGCCCGGTTCGGCTGCAATGCCAAATGGCAGTACCTCTTACTAACGTGCAGTACACCTTTTCTGGTATAATAATTAAAATAATACAAAAAGTCCTACTATTACTATTATTACTATTACTGTTACTGTTACTGTTACGGTTACTGTTACTTTTACGGTTACTGTTACTGTTATTGTTACTTTTACGGTTACTGTTACTTTTACGGTTACTGTTACTGTTACTGTTATTTTTACGGTTACGGTTACTGTTACTTTTACGGTTACTGTTACTTTTACGGTTACTGTTACTTTTACGGTTACTGTTACTGTTGCTGTTACTTTTACGGTTACTGTTACTGTTACTGTTACTGTTACTGTTACTGTTACTGTTATTGTTACTGTTACTGTTACTTTTACGGTTACTGTTACTTTTACGGTTACTGTTACTGTTACTGTTACTGTTACTGTTACTGTTACTATTATTACTATTATCATTATTATTATCATTATTATCATTTTTGAAAAATTATTTTCACTCTTCTGGAGAGGGACGAATTACACTACAAGCACTGGTTTACGCCAAGTACTTGAATTACTAAATGAATTTAGATTGCACGGTCCTTGCCCATAAATCTTCTTACAATTCTGCAAGTATTTAGGATGCTCGCTTTTTGTAGAAGTATGTATGTGGATCTGGAAATATTTAGAGTTTTGATACTGGTGCGTAACGTTAACGGAATGACTCCTGTAGAGGAAATTGTTATTGGAACTGTTTTGACGGTTTGTACGTGCCATTGTGATTTAATTTCTATGGCCAAGTCTGTATACTTTGTGATTTTTTAGTGTGTGTTCTTGTAAGATTATGCGTATTCAGGTTGGCTATATCGATAAGGTAAACAATTTTATTATTTTTATCATTCAGGGTTATATCGGGTCTATTGAAGTGTATTGTCTTGTCGGTAATTATTGTTCTGTACCAGTACAGTTTATATTCTGTTGAATCAGGTACGGTTTGAGGTCCGTATTTGTAATATGTAGTTTTTTCTGTGGTTAGTTTATATTTGAATGCGAGGTATTGGTGTATCACAGCTACCTGATCAAGGCGGTGTTTGTAGTCTGGGAACAGTTCTGCACTCTTGAGCCATGTGTTCAACGCATTTTTGTCATCATTAGAGTTGAACAAGTCGAGGCGATGTATACCGTGTAGTGACTTTTGTGCCCAAGTGTGTATTTTCTCTTGTACTTTAGTAATAATTTAATTTTTCTGTGGCAGGTAACCTTTCAGGTTGAGTGGTGTGTATTTAAAATCGACGCGTACAACAGCGTTATTGATTGTGTTATTCGAGAGTGAAAGAATGGTGATTCTGCGCGTGGTGATTTGCTTATTGTGTAAGCTTTTTGTGTCGATTGTGCCTCTTCCTCTTTCACTCTTAGGCAATGTAAGACGTTGTATGCAAGAGTGAGGATGGTGTTTTTTGTATTTAGGCATCTGTGTATTAATAATATTTATTTAAATCTGTTTGGGACCACTTGATTATACCAAATGAATATTTTAGTATTGGGATTGCATATGTACTAATAGCTTTGGTACTGTTTCGTGCGTTAAATTGTGTTTTTAGGATTTTGTATATTCGGTGTCTAAAATTTTGAGTCAGGTTATTTTTTGTATCTCGTTGATGTATTTGCTGTGTTTGGTAACAGCCTAGGTGTTCATATCCTGTTTCATTATCTATTGTTTCTATTTGTTCCCCATTTTCTAGTGTGTAAGTATTGTTCTCAACTTTGCCTCTATGAATTGATTGTATTTTGCATTTATCAATGCCAAATTCCATGCGTATGTCATTTGAGAACTCCCGTGTTATATCTGCTAATTTGTATAATTCAGTTAAATTGCTTCCATAAACTTTTATATCATCCATGTATAATAAATGTGATAGTGTGTGGTGCGTGTGATCAAATCTTCTTTGGAATCCTATGTTTGTGTTATTGAGGAGGTTTTATATTGGGTTGAGTGCTATACAAAGCCAGTGAGGACTCGGTGAGTCCTGTCTTGTCTTGCTGCCGTTACACAGCTTACTTTTCTTTTGTAGTGCTTGTTTGGATGCTACTGTGTCGATAAGTTGCTCTTTACATCCTTGGCCGAATTTACGGCACCCTTTTTGTTGCTCAGCGAGTAACTGGTTCAAATTTATGTGTTTGTATAAGAGGTGACTAAAGCAAGAGGTTATTATTTTACATATATTTTGAAGACAAGTACTTGGTCGGTATTTAGCGGGATATTAGATATCTGTGAGATCTTTAGGTAGCATGTAAGTAGTTCCTTGTGTCATAGTTTCATGTGTTAGTAAGCATGTGTGGGTACTTGTGAGTTTATTATACCAATAATTATTGATTTTGTCTGTTCCAGTCACCTTCCAGTTATGGGTTTTGGCTATTACTGAAGTCAATGTGTCAATATCAATAGCATCGAATTCCATTTCTGGTATGTTTTGAAGTGCGTGTTGGTCTTCGGAGATCCAATTACTATTGTTGTGAGTTACTGGGTTTGACCATATGTTATACCAGAATTCGTGTAATACTTCTGGAGTAGGTGTTTCTGTGAGTGAGGTATAGCGTGCGTTATTCGCAGTCAAGGTTCTGTAAAATTATTTTTCGTTTGTGCAGAACATCTAGTTTTGTGTTTTTCTTAGTGTTGTTAATTCGTAATGGCGCAGTCGGCTTGCTAAAGCGATTAACTTTTGTTTTAACGTGTCAATGAAATGGGAATGGATGAAATCAGAATTGTCAGGTTCATATTGTGAGTGTATTCTATACTGCATTTTAATGCATTCAAAGTGTTCTCTAAGTGAACGGGTCGTGTTCCCCCTTAAGTAGTGTGTGAGTCTACCGATATCTGCTCTCAGGTTAGTAATTCTTCTTTCAAGACGTATTGGCCACGCTGGAGTTTTATTTCTATTGTTAGTGTGTTTTTCTGTCTGATGTATTTTACCCCGAATGTATGTGATTGCCGTATGTGCAGTACAGTAGCTTATTGTTTGTAAAGTAGAGAAATCTATGGCTGCAGGAGTGTGTTTAGGTAATATTTTTATATTTATTGAGTAAATTAGAATAGAAAATTGTCTGCTTGCTTTTGCTTGGGTATAAACGGTCATAAAGTGGGATCCTTAAACTCAACTAATGTTTCCTTGAATAACTCTTCTATTTCCTCCAGTTTTTCTTCGGAATGTAATCTTGGATTATTGTGTTGGTTTCATGTATGGTTGTGAATATGGTCCTCTTCATTTGCAGTCGATAATCCTAAATTTGTTTCTTGGTTATGGGTATTATTTTGTGATGTGGTAGATATACGTATATGATGTTGTGATTTGGAGGCGGTTGACGTATATCGGTACCAGCTTCTATTTCTCCGGCTACTTCAGCTTTTATTTCCTGTACTCTAGTGCTTGCAATGTATTACTAATAATGGCTCTGAGTTGGTCCGAGATTCTCTGTTGAGAAACATATGCTAGGTGAGGATAAGCACCTATTACAGCTGCATATAGTAAATAGCTATAAGCTGTTTTGTTTGATTCGAGACTAGTTATTTTGTAATAGCTGCGTCATATCGCTTCATTGACTCCACTGCTCCAGGATAATCTTTGGCTGCTGATGTTTTCTTGGGTTTGGCGTATTGTTTGGCGATTTTGTTGTAAATCATGTGTTCTTTCGTCTGTTGTGTGTGAGAGGTAGTTATTATCATTCAGCAACGAGGTGACTTCTATTCTAATTTCATCCAGTATGTTTGGAGGTAGTAATTTATTTCCCAAGATAGCTCTTTTTTGATCACCCACTCTTTGTTTGGAGATAATAAATTGAGGGAATTTAGTTGTGAATAATCGATGCATTTTGGGTAGGTACGGTTTGTATTTTGTTCTGGATTAGAAGCTGTAAGATAAGCACGCCACATGGGGCGCTTCATATCTTCCGTCCACCTGATCCTCGTGCGGTTCCTGGCGACAGTGGATGCAGAAATAGCGGCGAGTGCCTCCTGCACAACATCTGTGCTGTTGAGTATTGATGGTGAAGATGGGTATGATATAGGAGAAGTCTGCCTCGGGTAGCTGTGCCGCGTCGAACTACTATCAAAGGAGAACAGACTGAGTTGTGATGATGGGGGTGAAGACGATTCGGCTGTTACTTCTTCGGGTTTATCCCCAGCGAGGGCCCGCCTGTTCAGCTTCTCGCCGCCGATGGTTAGCATTTTGCTGCAACACCCAGCATCAGTTCCAGGTGCGCCCCGACGACCTCCAGGAAGCGGACTTAAACAATACCTAGATTTATTGCGCGAAGACAGAGGCCCTCAGAAATGTTGGGCTGCTCGAACCGGATGAGACCCACCGGACTCGGGGAGGGACTCCCCGGCAGAACCGGAACCTTCCTCTACTTAGTTACATGTTTTAAATTCACGTCCATGTTTCGTGTTTACTTCCTCTCCTAGTTGGAGACCGTTAGTTTAGAGAGGATAACAGCCAAGTTGTTGTGGGCATTAATAATAGTACCTCCTATAAATAGGGTAATATAGTCTAGGTGGTCAGACTCCATGTATATTCTTCATCCCTGTAAACACCCCACCACCACGTCAAGGTGGTCTCCGTGGTGGCGGTGGTGGTGGTGGTGTGTATTATTATTATTATTATTATTATTATTATTATTATTATTATTATTATTATTATTATTTAAAGCCTAGTGTATCCCACTCTTGAGAAAAGGCCTCCATAACCTTCCACTCCTCTCTGTTTGGAGTTGGATAGCGTCAATCTTTCCGAAAGGCGTCCAGCTTATATTTATTTATTTTCAGAATGATATCTTATATCATGTCATACTAATTAGATGTCCGCCTCGTGGTCTAGAGGTAAACATGTACAACCAGGTCTGGTTGATCCAAGATCTCGCAATCATGATGTTTTGGGTCCTAGTTGTGTATCGGACCAAGGTGTTTTGGGATTTACAATGTCTTATAATAGTCCGAAGTGAGGAAGTTGGCGCTGTTACACACACGTGCCTCGGAGAGTACGTTAAGCAGTCCGGAGCCTGATTTATCCGGTCGTGTAGTATAGCCGTCCCATCGGAATGAGAGAACAGGGAGTGTACTTGTGCTTGCGCGCACACTTGGGCACTATAACATGTCCTACGTAGTTGGCTAGTGTGTATAGAAATGGCCGCTGTGGCCAAAATTCAGCTAAGGAAAAGCTATTACTTATTAGTTGAGCATTTCACTGTCAAAACTTATACCAAACATGACTAAGCCGATTTCCAACGAAATTACCAACATGTTATTAATCAAGTTGGGCAGTTCATGCTCAAAGTGGAGTGATGTAGGGATGATTCCCGGATCCATGTAAAACTTTGCAATAATACCTACCTACTTTACATTTCTACGAAATTAAGATATTCAGGCTTAAGTTCTGGTAAACGATTTTTTTCTAAATTCTGTTCAACTTTTGCATTGAGGTGTCGGTAATCACTGATTCTAATGCTCGATAAAGGATGTGCACGCATGAAAGGCCCTAGAATTCAAAGACGTACAAAATTTAATTTTTTATAATAGTTATTATTAAAAAATTGTTAGCTATACATTTTAGCACCTAGGTACGTACTAAAGGAAAAGACAAAAACCGGCTGATTCCGCATGTTGTTACCACGACTTTCGTATCAAAATCCATGCAAATCGTACACATTTTGTATACAAACATATGGGCGTTACTCGGAAAATGGTCGAAATTGATAATACGTAACATTTCCATATAATTTGTGGAATCGATTCCTAAGACCTCAAAACCTGGAGATCTGGTGAAAATTCGATTTTCGAAAGTCTGACCGAACGCAGTTATGTCCCATTTGAACATTTTAAATTTTTGCTGGCAATTAAAGAAATATACTAGGTAAATCGTTTTTTTTTTATAATTATAACGTTGATAGAAGCATTTCAGGTTAAATATGGGAACACTTCACAAATGCTTGTTCCATAAACAGGCCCGGTGACACCCCTAGCGAGCATAAAATCGAGGTGACCGCGTAGTGGCGCGCGGCGCGGGGTGCCGGCGAAACGCGAAAGCGGACCACTAGGTGCATAACGGTACGCTCAGCACCGCTTTGTTCGTTTCTATCTCGCATCTATGCACTGGCTTACTTTCCACTTTTAATTGCCATCATTAGCTCATTGTTAATATGTGGTTTATAAGAGTAACAGATAAACAGCCACCAAGCAGTTACCAGTAGACGCACAACCGAGTATGCAGGAGCTCTACTGTCCTTAAACCAACTCCGAGGACAGCCTTCACAACAAATATGCGAGGTTTACGAGCGTCGGTAATGATAAAGAGCCCTGGTTGGCACGCTAATACCATAAAAATGTGTGTGTGTGTGCGTGTGTGGTACATATTTATGTAGAGCAACTGCTTTGGCGTAACAAGAGAAAAAATAATATGTTGGCAATAGACAACTCCAGGGTTCTTGTATCTTCGTGACGCTATGCGCGCGCATCGTTAAAACTTACACTCATGATTTTTCCCTAACGCGCCAAAAGAAGTATAACTTCAAGAACACACTGTCAAAAACAGGTTAAGTTTAGAAAATGGCATGTAGGTATTATGATACCTATATGCCATTTCAAATTTTCCATGGATCCATGGATTAGGATTAGGAGTTTTGCCAGTCAATTCATCAATTTCATTGCAGTACTAAGCCCTATGAGCTGGCTGTCGATATTAGCTAATAATGACATATAAATTGGCCTGAAACCGCTGGCGCGGAGAAGGTTGTAGACCTTGTGGACTTTCGTAATTGGGGTAAGGACTGGGGTTCGAATCTGTGAATATAAGGGACATGATATTATGAACTGTGTGTTTACTTTGCGTAACAGACACTGTGGTAAATTACATCAACTACTATCACAGAACTAAAATGTATCAGTGCTTTATATATTTTTAATAAGAGGTAGTGCCATGCATTGCAGTGGAATTGGCCCGGCACGGTCGCGCAGATACCTTTCGCTCCCACGATACCGACTTTTATCCCCCTATACTATAGAAAATTAAAAATAATAAAGTATATAGGGGCAAACGAGCAGTGGGAGTTTTTTAGCGACTACCGACGCCCAGATACATCCATGATATTGTTATACAAATATGCTGACCTTCTACGCTTTTCCCCCGTAAATTGCCATTGGAAACTTGTAAGCTGCACAAGACGTGACAATGTAGCTGTTAATGTTTGCAGAGGCATCATGGGAAGAGAGGAGCGAGGGAGGAAGGCGATGGGGGAAGCCTACATGAAATCTGCATTATTGAAATGCATTTGAATTTGAGTGGTTGACATCACGACATGAGCATTAGTGAAATTGACATATTGAGGGATTTTGAGGGATTGACGTTTGTTTACCTTCCCTGAGGGGAAGGCTAAACTGTCCGGGGTGGACGGACAGGATGAAGAATGTATAGACCACTGACTGCCAAAAACAGAAACAATTGAGATCTACTTCATAGATAAGCGCCTAACATGGGACAAGCGAGAAGTAGTTTTGAGGTCATGCTTTACTCTACTTCTCCCTCTCTGACAATGAGCCACGGGAGACTCGAAAGCTATATGGAACAATAATAGTAGTCCTTAAGCGGCTTCTGTGGGTGAGGATCCTCCCGGGCCGTACCGTGCCAATTTGGCTGACACACGCAGCCAGCCAGACCTAACAGCTATACCTGTCACTTTACGGCGGTATCGTTTGAACAAGGGGAACCTTGCCAGCATAGTTTAATAATAATAATAACAATATCTGAACGCCAAGATGACCGATCTCCTGCTACTCGCATTCATCCCGGACCAGCTACTGCATGGAGATCGTCTTCCCACCTGGTGAACGGTCGACCAACACTTCGTTTTCCTAAACGAAGCCTCCACTCCAGAACTTTAGTGGCCCGTCTGCCATCTGATCTTCTGAGTGCGTGATCAGCCCATTGCCACCCAATGTTGGTCGTCTTAGCGTTCATTGAAAGATGTCCAGCAGTGGGACCGATAAGGGCTGATAACTATGATGATGATCAATTTCTGTGAGTGACTTGTCACACCACGTTAGCCCAGCCTTGTGTTAAATACCGTAGAGATTTGTGTCACTGTGGCACTAGATAACGGAAATATATTCCATTTAATTATTTCATAAATTTAAGAAACATTATATACTCAAATTTTTTTATTATATAAATGCGTGTGATTCATTGATTCATGACCTGGGCAGGATTCGAACCCGCGACCAGCCAGTCATCCTACAATTGGTTACAACGACAGGCGAGATCTCTACAAAATACATAATTTTCCCCCCTCCTCACTAGGTCCATTCAGATCTTATGGCACCAGGCTTCGGCAGCTCGACGACCCAACCAAACGAGTGGGTCAGATATTTACACGAAGCGCATACATTATTATTAGCCTGGCGCATCCACCACAATTTCACTTGTCCCCTGTACTTTTACATTCCGCTATTAGATAATGACAATATTCGGACTTAATTGCTTTTATCAGCAAGAAATACACGGGCTGAACGAGGTCAATTGTCTGTTCATAGACGGTGTCTTTTCGTCAGTTCTTTTCTTAAATTACATCGTCCCGCGGTTCCACCCGCTTAACTCCGGTACTATGGGTCGTAGCGTCATGATATGTATTGGTCGTAGCATCTTGGTATATATTAGTTGTAGCGTCATGGTATGTATTGGTCGTAGCATCTTAGTATATATTAGTTGTAGCGTCATGGTATGTATTGGTCGTAGCGTCTTCGTATATATTAGTCGTAGCGTCATGGTATGTATTGGTCGTAGCATCTTGGTATATATTAGTTGTAGCGTCATGGTATGTATTGGTCGTAGCGTCTTGGTATATATTAGTTGTAGCCTCATGGTTTGTATTGGTCGTAGCATCTTGGTATATATTAGTTGTAGCGTCATGGTTTGTATTAGTCGTAGCGTCATGGTGTATATTAGTCGTAGCGTTATGTTATATACCCTTTCTCAATAAATGGACTATCCAACATGTTTTTTCAATTGGACCCAGCAGTTCCTGACATTAGCGCGTTCATATAAACAAACAAACCCTTCAAATTTATACTATAGCTGCCGATAAGGGCAGACACGACCTCTCGCTTATACGAAACCGAAAAAATTGCAACTATGCCGTCAAATTTCATGCGGATTTGAGTTTCCAGTGGCCCATTGGAGGCTGGATCACCCTCGAGGTATATGAGAATTTTGCGGATCTATATAGGCGTCGGTAGCCACTAAATTTGTTCCCGCATGGTATCAAATATATGAATGTCTGTCGTAGCATGCGCATAACCTCTTTTTTTGTTGACTTGGGGAAACGGGTCCAGTGGTGTGTGGGGCTCGCGGCACATTATAGTGTAGAATATCCACAGACACCACCGCGAGTGCCACCAGTGCCTCCTTTGACGAGGCTAGGTGCCCCGAAACAACGAATCATCAGGCCATCTCGACGGCTAGCCCTAAGTGACCAACGCTTCTTCCACAGTAGGTTTGCCCCGCACCACAGGACAAACACACCAAGTTTGGGACAGTGCACTGGGGCGAGACTCCCATCCTCGCCCCTGGCTCCGTGCGCAAAGGCGCCTCCAGCTGTTTCTCTTTTGTCCCCTCTTCTTATGAGAGGGGTACATAGAGCACCTTTTCCTTAATTACTTAGGCTACTGAGCTCCACCGCCACGACAAGGCTAGAGCCTTGGTGGGAATGCGTGTACCACTTTACCTAACCTCATCTAACCCATGGGGGTTGGTATTCTCTGATGATCCAGTATTTGGCTTAGACCGTAGAGTTAATCAATGATGTTGATGATGAAGTATGGGAACAAATTTAAACTTAATGTATTGGTAAGTTGGAAGTCAACAAAACATACCCAATGTATGTTTAAAAAATAGCAAGAAATAGTGCCATGCTGCACTGCAACGAAGCTGGGCTGGCGCAACCAGGGAGCTAACGTGATAGCGCCATAAAGTGATATCTTCGGTGTCGCATTCGTGCTGTTTTTGAGTATCCGGTGCCCAATTGGAGGGGAGGAGGAAAGGAGGGCAACACATCGGGATAGTAATAATGGGGATGTCCATGGTAATCGTAAAAATGCTCCGATTTCTCGTTTACCCGTTTGCGATAATATACATTTTCCAATGAACGCCAAGAAGATCTTCTACTCATTCTCATAGATATGTCGCGTTGTCCTTTAAAGCCATCTCACATAGACCGGAGATTAACAAACCGTACAAAACGCGAGAAGTGTTATACATAGCACATTTTTTTTATTATGTAGAGGGACAAACGATCAATCAGAGTCTTTTTACGGCCTATGAACATCAGCATAATTACTATGCCGTTGCTATGCCCATCTTTTCACCTCCCCCAATTGGCCATGCCTAGCTTCGCCAAAATATATTTCACCCCTCACCACAACCCATTATTAGTAGACTTAAATCTCACAAACCGAAGCATATGCTTCGGTTTTATAGCACCTACAATGGACTATAAAACATGTTTCACCATATATGGACATTTATGAAAAAAATCGGAAGGAAAATGAGGAAATAAAAGTGTGAATGAGTGAGGGCGTGCGGGCGTGGATCGAGTAGCGAGCGGTTTCCTCCGTAGGTTCAAGGCCCGGCTTACGTAAGTGCGTTTCTCCTTACGTCACTCGCATTGTTTATATCTGACTACTTTCTTTATAATTACGACGCTTCCTACCGGTTTCTTTGACCAGGTCGAGGAGAAATGAAGTCATTCTCGCGTTAGAATTTATGAATGTATGGTTTCCGCGAGGTGCGACACGACCTTCGCCGGGAGGCGGGAATCAACGGGATGAGAAGAGCCGAAGATCGGGTTCAGAGACGCGCCTTGGGAGAAGCCTATGTCCAGCAGTGGACTAACGTCGGCTGGATAAAGAGAGAAAGGGAGAGGTTTGTGGTATACCTCCTACTAACTATATTATACTAGCAGTGTAACGCGGTCTCTAACTACTTCTGTAGATTGACTTCAACACACGAAAAATATGGTACACATTGAATTATATATAATACTAGCATCACCCCGCGGTTTCACCTACGTAACTCCGGCTCTTTTAGCGGTAGTATCGTGATATATGGCCTATAGCCTTCATCGATAAATGTATCCAATGTTCAAATAATTTTACAATTCGGACCAACAGCTCCTGAGATACGCGCTTTCAAACAAACAAACAAACTCTTCAGCATTACATATTAATATAGATTTATACTCGTACATATTATATTTTGAAATTCTCATGACCCGACATTGCGAGGGTCATTACGAAAATCGGCTCATTTTTTTACTAGTTGAGTAGCATATAAAAGTACATTACTAAGGAATACAAATTAATAACTAGAAGATGTTCCTGATATCTGAGATCCTTAACATCTTCAAGTTCACAAAATAACGCTCAAGCATACCATTAGGGACATTAAATAGAAAGAGAACTAACGAAAATTAGTCGAAAATTAATAACACGTAAATTTCTTACGCTTTTTTAATTTAACTACTCTATGCTGACGGAAGTGTGCAGTGCAGTTTCATCGGTTACTATATCCCCGCATCTTTCCCGCAGATGGGAAGGATGCATCCCGATAGTTCTTTAAGACAAGCTAAAGTAATTATTTTCTTGGCCGAGGGCACCGGTGATCCCCCTCTCCTCTCTAATAAAGAGGGCGACTCGCTCGCGGCAGTTATAGTTGGCCTTGCATTATCGTGGGTGCCCCTAAAGTCTTGGTAATGTAGTCAGAAGAATGTATTGAATTCAGATAATATGGAAAATGGAACTTGTCTGCCTGCGTCTAAATAGTGTAAATTTCTTGGAGCGGAGGATATAAATATACATGTAGATTTATATTATCCCAGACACAGGCAGACTGCACAGCTTGCTTTCAACCTACTAGCTGTAAACTGCGACAAATATGAGGCCGACAATTCCTCTTGGCAGAATTTCCGCTTCAGCGTCATACGTTATAGACACAAGTACGCACACTTCCCTCTTCCTCGATGGGACGTCTAACCTTAAACCTACAAGCAATTAGATTTTTATTTCAATTTAAAATGAGTTTTTCCGAATTTTCAATTCTACTTTCTTCATTTGCATATTGCAATGCACACATCTAGATGATAAGATAAGATGTGGCTCAGAGTCAATGGCTGGCTGAAGGTTCGCGTTGCGTAATCTGTTACGTCACCACTCGGCGGTCGATGGCCCCGGTTATGCCCATACACAACGCTGTGTGGAATGTCTCGTTTGATAATATTTATTGTATAGCGTTTGTATGTGATAGAGAGTACATACATTTTAGTATAAGGTGGGAAAGAGCAGTCGGTGCCTTTGGATGACTGCCGAAACCCATAAACATCAGCACAATTTTTATGTGCTCTCTTGCTTCCTTCATCCCGGTAATGCGGTAACTAAAAAACCGCACAAAACACGATATATGTGGTTTTAACTCGTTATTGTAGAGAAATGGTTGAATGGAAGAGTTGTGTTAATTTTTTTTTAAGTATATGGGGGCAAAGGACAAGTAGGAGCCTTTTGTTAACTACCAATAACCATAAACGTCCTCACAATTATTATGTGCTATCTTCCTTCCCTTAAATGTGGTAATGCACAAACCACACTAAATGTGAAATTTAATGCTACATGGAATGTTTTAAGTCGTTTCTGTAGAACAGTGTCTGTAGTTCTCTACAGACACTGTTCTGAGTTCAACTCTTCTGAGTTGTGTTAATATTTTTTTTAAAGTATATGTCAGGCAAACGGCAATAATTCGGAGCCCTTTGTTGATTACCGGCACACATAAACATCCGCACAATTGATATGTGCTGTCTTCCTTCCTTTCAATGCGGCAATGCACAAACCACACGAAATGTGACATGCAATGCTGCGTGGAATGTTGTAAGTAGTTTTTGTAAAACGGTATATGAATCGGTGAGCAGTCAATGTTTTTTTTTTAAGTATAAGGGGGGAGAAATAGGGGTATTTTTGATGAGTGGAGACGGACGGACACATAATCATGATCATTATGTACAAGTGAACTATGGGCCCTGATTGGTCCATATAACGTTATGCTGACCTTTTTGCCTTTCATTAAATTGTACAGCAGCGTTGGGATCACTCGGTAGTGATACATTTGTGTCCCATGTGTGACACCCATTCACACCCATACACATCTGCACAATTCTTACCACGACTCCTACCTGTCTGTTTGTCTGTGGCGTCGTCATAGCGAGACGAATGAAACTATCGTGAAGAAATTTCACATAGAGATGCTTAAGGGCCTCAAAGTTTCACTAGTAGGCTACTGTTTTTAGTTACCAGCCAACCTTCAGAAGTTCCGTGAAGTCGCGGGTGGAAGCTCGTTTTTTTTAGAGTGGGAATAACTATTGAATAGTGTAGTTTTTAGTTTAACGGGTTTACAGAGTTTTTAGAGTGGGAATAACTATTGAATAGTGTAGTTTTTAGTTTAACTGGTTTACAGAGTTCGTTACATCAGTCATAGTCAGAGACGGAATAGAATCCTTCCATAGGTCATGGGCACCATAAAGTTATTGATGAGACTTTGTTAACACTGCAAAATAAATTCTTGTTCCATAGACAATAAAATACGTCCACATAATGTTACGCGGTTTTACCGCTTTAGTTTACTAATGTGCCGTAATTGTCCACAACCAATTTTAATTGCAAATTATTATTTTAAACCCCAAGTTTTATTTTAGATACTTAAACGAGTGCAAAATAGATGGGTGTCTTTGAAAGCATGAAACAAAGATACAAACTCGAGGTTTGGCTAGCTGAAATAGCGTTAATTAAATACGAATTCGAATTTTTCAAAAATAGAATACAATTTGAAATGCAAGTCGCGCAGCACTTTCGCGCGTACGCTTGCGCATGCGCCTCGCGCCCTGTTTGGTGAAACCGCGAAAAGACCAGTGTTTGCGCACTTTCTGACCGGATACGGACACAATAAACGTGTGTAAAAACCGTTGACCGACTGTATTGGGTCGTTGAACTAATTGTTTACGAGTTCAAGTCGGTTATGTAAGTATGAGCAGACTGAATCAACAATAGAAATCGTCTGCTAGCTAGAGGTGAATGATATTTTGACATTGGTGACGTATATGAGTTGTCACATGCGTGCGCGTGTGACGTTTAAAATTGCTAATAGATTTGAATTTGGAATGGTCTTGACGCTTATGTATATAAAGAGGGTTTCAGGGTGATCGCCATTTGATAAAATGTTTTCTTAGCGTAAGTCTTGACTACGCAGGCATAAAGATCAAGAACCTACCACTAATTAAAAAAAAGGACATTTTACATTCACCAGCTGCCAAAATTTAATTTATGATAATTAAAGCCTATTAAGTGTTAATTATAAGAAGCCTATTAAATATTAATTATAAAAACGTTAATTTTAATTTATTCTAGTCCCAGGGCATCTGATTTTATTGAACATTTAATGGCCATCAAGGCGTCCAGACATAACTCCAGTCAATTCTTCTATGGGGCTATCACAGAATTAAGGTTTACGAACCACTTTAGACGATCGATTGGTGCGGTAACGTAGGCGGGTATCCCGAGCGCGTTACGCTGAGGTTGCGGGTTCATATCCCACCCTGGCCATGTATGATTATCAATATATTATAAGTGTTTCTATTATGAAATATGTTATTCGACTATTTATCACCGTTGTAGTACTTGTAGTTTGTCCCCCTATACTATAAAAATGTTACCTGCACGGTAACATTGCGCCCGCGTGAGTCGGAAGCAGTTCAACAACAACATTTTACATTTCTATAATATAACTATTACACGTTTAACATAGGTATGGGGCACCTTCTGCTGAAATATGAAAAACCCACATATCCACTAAAATGTATTTACTAAAATGGCTCAGAAGTACAATGTAGAAGAATATTATTAAGTACTCACCATCCCCTTGAGTTCCCTTGAGATAGATTTGAAGCGGATGAACCCTCCGGCACTGCTAGTTACAATATAGTTTATCGTCTATGGTTTTATAACTGCGAATATATAATAGCATTTAACCATATATCAATATCGTTATTAATTAAAACGATATCGTGCAATGGAATAATACACGGTTTGATCACGATGCTTCAAGGATATTGTAATATTTTTAATATCACGTATGATTGTTCGCCTTGTTCACCCTCACGTGAGCATTCTCCTGGGACAGATCAACGAACTCGTGGAATGGAAGACTTTACCTGAGCGGAGGGTAAAATATACTAAGTATATCCCATCTATCTAAGGACATAAACATTTTCTGAGAATGACCAGCTCATAATGTAAAGTTTCCGATCACGACACTGAATTTACTATCGTATTAGGTATTGTTGTCGTTTTAGGGGTTAAGCTAAAAGTTACATTTGGAAGTCGTTTTATTGAAGAATTATTCTTGTTTAGATCAAAGGGAGACTGAAATAAAATAATTGTTATATAATATCTGCGGATGGACTCCCTTCGGAAAGATTGGCCTTATTTTGCTCTAAACAAAAGTGCTTAGAATGACAATAGAGAGACCAGCAGTGGGATACCGGGTTTTAAATAATAAAACTGATAATAATAAATATTTGTTTACTTTTTTCAGTATTTTGATAAAAAAAATATTTCAGTTCATTTCACGTTTTCAAGTACCAGGAGTGCCCTATATCCGAAACGCCTCAATACAGGCGCTACTGTGGAGTTTTAGGGGGAGTTCGATCATCCTATAGCTAGTTATTATTAGACACGTTTAGTGCTCTACATTAGAAATAGAAAACATTAGAAATAGGAATAGAAAACATTAGAAATAGAAATAGAAAACATTAGAAATAGAAATAGAAAATATTAGAAATAGAAATAGAAAAAAATATTTAAGTATTTGAGGTACACTATTATACATTCTTTTAAACATGAATTAAATTGACAAACAAATAAAGACCAATAATATATACATACAGCCAACCTATAACACATTTACCTTTATAATAATAACGCATACACAACAATAACGACAATTGTTAGTAGATTCACTTTCGGAGGTTGGAAAAATGCACAACAGTGCAGCAGAGCTCTTAAAAAGAAACCACTCTGTTAATTAACTGTGAGTTACCTTTATAGATAACCACAGCCCTGGTATCATGTGGTCCCAGAAAGTGTGTGGCGACACGGATTACGCATAGATTAACATAATAGATTAATTATTATCATAACTATTCTATGACAATTATTTGCTTGCTTTACGAGGCCGAAGAAGATTGATTATAAAGTTAAATTTCGTGTAAATAAATAGTTTTATTCTAGTTTTATATATATTAAAAACGCGGACTATTCCTGAATTAATAAAAAATATAAGAATTTATTTTTGTTTAGTATTAGATATATAGCATTAATTCAATTCCTTTTTTTCGTGCCTATAATTATTGAATATGTAATTGCTGCTCGAGTAGGTAATTTTTTAAATTTCAGTTTAAAGTTGTAAATTGACTTTAGAGTGCGTAACGGTGGCGGCAGGTCATTCCAGCATTTTGTGTTGCATGTCTAAAACTCTCGGAAAAATATCTCGGAATGCTACGGTATGTTGCTATTGTGTCCTTACAACTGGCGTGCCGTCCATATCCCTGAAAGCTGTCCAAATGCATTTGATCGATTTTCTCTAAATCTACAAAGCGGATTTTCATGCGGTTTGCACTAATGCATGAAGCGGTTCCCGGCAGGTTTTGGTGTAAAATTTGATTGCTATTCATGGGTCGGAGCCGATCGTTTGTATTTATTAATTTTAGTTTTTTTTTGTATATATAAAAAAACTAAAATTATTAAACAAAAACGATATAATATAGTATTATTATTATTATTTATTGGCGGCAAACGCGGGGGCGATCGTCTTTTCAGCTGGGAAGATGATCTCCGTGCAGTAACTGGTCCGGGAGGGATGCGAGTAGCAGGAGATCGGTCGCCTTGGCGTTCATTGAGAGAGGCCTATTTCCGGCAGTGGAACGATTAGGGCTGATAATGATGATGATGAAACGAGCAGTCGGGTCACCGACTGCTTGTTTGGTCCGCTTTGCTGTATCATTTCAGATATACCGTGGATTTTTAAAATTATTTTATCATAGAAACACATATAATTTGCATGGACATTCATAACCGGCGGACGGATTCGTTGGTGTAGCGTGCACGACTCTCCGCTAGGTTACCCAGCCGGTCATCAACCGGTCAAGTGCAGGGTTGCAGGCTGCATCCAAAAGGAAACTCCGCCATATTTTGACTTGAATATAAAATAAAAAAGAGGTTTGTCGAAAATTCCTTAACTTATCATAAAAATAAATTTAATCAAACATAATATAAATTAAAATTAAACAAGCAATGAAATTAAATTAAAAATAACAAAAAAAAATTAAGTAATTCTACATACATTTTCAAGAAGTGTAGGTACTGTACATAACATTAACGGTAGACTCCATTTGATTTTACCACAGCAGCCATAAGCTTTCTACAAGGGGTTGTTAGGGTGACGGCACAGGGAAATTCACTTACGTCACAATTTATTTTCATGTTGCATGCACACAGACGCATCACACACAGATACCGTTCGTCACAACAGTAGGACCGGTTCCGCCAGTAAAGTCCAATAAATGATACTTAATAATACATGACTTATATGTGTTTCATATGTGTGTGTGTCCATGTTGATTCACATGTTAATAATACATGTGTTTTGATGAACAGGTAATTGTGCGTCACAGACGCGGGACCTGTGCGCAACATTGACGACAGTTCATTATGTCCATGGACAATAATTACATAATCACTATATTAATCACCTGTAGTATTTACTCTTAATGTCACCACATTTGCACAATAATCCACATTTTACAATCAATGTTTGATATACATAGTGCACAACTATTTTAAAGCCCAACCTTTGACCAACCTAAGACGAAAGTTTGCACTTCTGTCAGTGTGCAGCGAGTGAAAAAAGAACAGGAACAACTTTGGGCACAGGTAGGAGAACAAATAGTATGTGGAACGCTGGAGGAAAGTGCATATTTTTTATGTTGTTATTTTTTCTTTATCACTTCCTTGCCGTTTTGGATGTGCCTATATATAGAATTGTGTAACAGCGTATGTACTAAGTAACTTAAATAAATTTTATTCCTTTTCTATTTCATTATAAAAGAACGTGAAATATATCACCTTAATTTACGAAACTGTAAAAAATATTAAATACATGGCTTAAAACAATATCGTACAATGATATAGATATGCTGCTAACACATTAATAGATCATAAACATTTTTTTCTCACATATATATACATAAATAAACTCTTACTGCATGTACCTTACAACTCGCGTGCACATGCACATACTCGTGGGCACACACACTCACACATACACAAACACAAACAGAGTTTATAAAAATATCAAAATATTAAATACTTGCCTAATTATTAATCAATATATTTGTATTTAATTGTTCACAGGTTGTTACATTTATATCTATCTGGCTTCATTTCTACCCGCGTATTTGTCATCCTAGGAAATTAGATATCTTCCCCACTTTCAGCGCAATTAATTATTTTATTAAAAAATGATATAACAAAGGTGATATGATTAAATAATGATCAAATAAATCTAAAAGGGAGCCGAAAATCTGTAAGTGGATTAGATTTTAAAAAATAGCTATACATCCCAACAGATGAGAGAAATTTTGTATGTTTCCATCCATCCATTTTGATGAAACTTTAGAAATCTATCGAGAAAATCCCCAGTCAGGTTGTAAGCGATGGGGAGATTAGTCACTTATAAGCGGCTATTTGGATGGCTATCCTTTAGGATATTAAGCCTGTGTGTACAGAGGCAGACCAAGACTGACATGCCATGATCAGATTAATCAGGTATTGTCCGGAGGTGGTGTCAGGAGTCTTCGCAACCGGTGTGTCTGTACGAAGAGAGTAATGAATGTGGAGGAGGCAAGGCAGACATGCAGGGATCGCGATGTATGGCATTCCGTTGTCTCTGCCTGCCCCAATAGGGAGCTGGCGTGATGACGTGTTGTTGTTGTTGTTATTTAGAGATCTGGCTAGATTGCTGATAGCCGATTTAGACCATTATTTGTTTCAGTCACAACGATTGTTGCTCCGACGGACAAGCTTAGGGGCTTAATTCTAACAGATATGAGCCCCTAGGTATTGCAAGCCTTGACGGGCACTGCCCCATCTCCAAGAGTCGGCACTATATGACTGAGCGCGAGGCATCTAAGCTCCATCTTCGTGCCGCGGAGCTACAGGGCGGAGACATGCTCGTCGCCTGCCTCGGCGAGGGCGGTGTGTTCTATTGGTGTAATTTATTCTACCACGTTTAAGTTCCAGGGTGATGACGAGGGAGCAGGTAATTGGTTGATAAAAAATTCAGAGGATCACTGATGCCGTCCCTCGATCACATTTTTTATAGTATAGAGGGGCATCAGATCATCTTTACGACTTCAGACGCCCATGAGCCGCATAATTACTGTGCCGATGCGTTGTCTTCCATTTCTCCTCACCTCCAAGTCCATCGGTTACTCAAAAATCGCACGAAATGCAACTTTAAATGCGGTCTGAGAGTAGCCCGTGTCTCATTGGGGGGATGGAATGAAGAATATCCTCCTTCACGCATCTGTATATGTGAATGTTGATGGGCGTCAAATTACCAAATGGGTTTGATTGTGCGTTAGTCCTCAAATACTTTAAAAAACCGACTGTTTTCAGCGAGTCTTTTTTACGTTGAAGATGACGATGATACTGTCAATAACGGTGTTAGGAACCGCGATGACCTCACTGATCACCCACAAGTCCCTGTTATCAGGCATGGGTGAAAGCATGACTCATACAATTTCGCGTTATTTTGCATGACTCATGTAATCTGAGTCAATTCATTTCAGTTTTCTCCTCTAAAGCCTTAATAGCCTGGAGTAACACTTCACACATTCGTGTGTATGACGTGTGTGTATTTTATTCATCAATATCATCAGAATTACTAGAGCAGTTGTATTACCTGACACATAATTTATTTTAAACTCCATAAGCCCCGCGATTTCTTCACGTAAAGTTTACGCGCCACTAGACTAAGGGTGGTTTCTTTTTAGGAAAAAAGATGTTGTTTTGGATCGACTGGCTCAATTGGTAACGTGGCGGTTAGTCCGCATGTTACGGCAGAGGTCGCGGCTTCGAATCCCGCCTGGGACATGGATGTTTATTATAGAATTTATTATAGTTTGTTATTTTTATTATAGAAGTAACACATAGATGTGTTACTTCTATAATAAAAATCTTAAATATATAAAATTTCTTAAATTTATAACAATAATAAATCTATTTACTGTGTCTATATAGCACCTGTAACACAAGTCCTTATAGTACTTACCACAGGTCTTCTTATTTATGTCTCGCTGCTTCTAAAGTTAATTTATTTTATTTTTTTTATTACGAAATAGCGATTAGTAATGATAACTGGAAATTATAGGGCAATTTAATTGAGTCCGAAGTCGGAGCTTTTATTTTAAAACAGTCGAAATCTTAATCATTTATCTTATAAGTTAATTAAATATATTTGGTTAAAATGCGGAGTAAAGTCAAAATTAATTTAAAAATAAGTCGTTTTGATTTTGTATAGTAGTTCAGAAAATAAATCTAATTCGTATAGTTTTTATAATAAAGTATTACTGACCATTCAAACTAATTTTTGATTGATAATTTTGAGATTTTGTTTTTGCACACTCTTCAAAAAAAGTCTCAAAAATTATACCTTTATTTCTAATTAACATAATCATTACTCGAGTATACCTCCATGTTTCTTTTTCTTGCGATCTTCGCGCTCATATCAGAGCGCTCGGAGGCATCCACGTTTTCCACTACAAGTCTGTGGCAACCATAAATACATATCCAGGGTTTTTCCATTTGAGTCACACTAAGAAATCGAAACATGACACATTTGGGGGTTGCTTCTGACTCACGGTTTGACGTCAATATAATCCCAAAAAATTGCAATATCATGTTCATTATGTTAGGAGTAGGTAATGTATCGATAGCACTAACTATGCTTTATTACTAATAATTATTTGTAACTCATTAGAGTTTCCAGTGCATGTGTCCGCAACATGTACCCACAATTGTTCAAGCTAAGAAGGGTAACAGTTAAAGAGCATTTTTTTTTTTATTTTATTCATATGTTATAGAGGGACAAACGTGCAAGTGCAGTCATTTGTTGATTACCGACGCTTATAAAATTCACACGGAGAATGTTTATGCAGATCCGTTTGTCTTCTTCACCCCAGTTGGTTACCGCCTACTTGCAAACCGCGCAAAATGTGACAGCATAGCTGTCATGACGGTGCAATCTGAGCGCGAGGTACAACGCGATCGTTCCGTCCCAATCTCGCTGCAATGCAGTAATGGCACAATCCTTTACTAAAAAGTAGAAACACTTTTATATATGCTTACCTATATAATTCTCTTTCATCATTCAAAGCCTACATTTTCCAATTTTCCTACGTTCTTGATGACCGGCTGGCTCAGTTGGTAACGTGGCGGTCATTCCACAAGTGACATCAGAGGTCGTGGGTTCGCATCCCGCCTAGGCCATGGATGTGTATATATGTACGAGGGTGGATCTAAAAGTTCGTGGCCTAACCTACATGGAGCTATGACATCTTTTTAAATCTACCGTCATTTGTTAGTATGTGTCATATTGATTTATTGTGCGTAGTTTCATTGCGATACTGCACAATATAAATTTTCTGTGATTATTTGTTTGAAGCAATCTGACGCAATTTTCAATAATGGAGAAAATTGAACACCGCGCAGTCATTAAGTACTTATTATTTATTATATTATTTCGTATTTCTATAATAAAAATCTTAAACATATAAAATTTCTGAAATTTATAAAAAACCTTACGGTACTTAGTACTGGGTTAGGCTGACATGGTGTGTCCACAATTGTGCCGCTAGGCTGACATGGTGTGTCTAGTCCACAGGTGTCATTGTGCCGCTAGGCTGACATGGTGTGTCAAGTCCACAGGTGTCATTGTGCCGCTATACCGGACCGAGTGGCGGCGTGTCGCCAGGGCTGAACTGCCCCGGGAAGACGATCCATCATATAACCACACCACTGTGAATAGCACGACTGAGAAGGGATTATCTTGCTCGCTTTCCCATGATTGACTACACAATGAGCTGCGTTTTCTATTTGCTTGGCCACTGATAGTTTATGGTAATTGTATCGACTGCGCCTCACCACGATGCTAGCCTTGTCGTAGCGATGGGGCCGAGTAGGATATCACCCAGCATCTTGGGCCAACTGCATTTCAACGACCTATGCTAATAGTACGAGTTATGCTAATAATAAATTGCGAGAGATCTGCTAAAAAAGTCAGAATAAAGTCGATTTCAACAAAATCGAGTAGGTCAAAGAGATATACGATTTCTATTTTGGTTTTTTTTTGCTACGGAACCCTTTAAAGGCGAGTCCGAATGGCCCCTGAAAAGTTTTTATAAGACGGAACTTGTGCCCACCGAATTTTGTCCCACATTAATGACGCCATGGAAATAAACGTGGTGTTTACCTTTACATAATATTTGTCATTGCACGCAGTAACTATAACTGAACGAGAGGAGCTGAGGGGAACCACCTGTCAGTAAACAACTGAAATATTTTGAGGAAATAATATGGGATGGTGTCGATAGGTGTAACAGGAATTCAATGTTAGAGGAAATAATATTGAGTAAATATTTATGAATTAGCGTTTTCCTGCAACTTGAAAAGCGCGGGGTCTTGTAATGTGATTCAGAAGACAAGTGGTACAGGCTTATATAATATGTTTGTAATGGTTTTGTCTGTGATGTGCAAAAATACAAGATATGCGATTTCTTATTCAGCTGTCTTTGTAGAGCATCCGTGGTTGTGCATAAGCATATTGTTTTTGCAATGCAACGTAAAGTGTATGATACTAAGCAGCTTTTACAATGCAAATTCTAATTAAAAGAAGTGCAAAATTTAAACACACTTCCTTGAAATGTCAACCTTACGCGCATACGTTTAAGTTGTTTCTACAAATAATTTGACATTTGCACATCTTTTATATGGACGATTTTGAGATACTCACTGTATCTTGGCATTTTTATACATCTATGGTGATATGACTTCAAATGATCACATGTTTGGGCAGAGGTCGCGGGTTTGAATACCGTCTAGGTCATGGATGTCTAAGTAGATACTATTCCGCGAATTTTCTTTAGATTGAATTTGTTGAAGTTCCCGAGGCAGTTTGTAGCATTGGCACAAAGGGTGGCCGCAGTAGATCCTGGAGACACAGGAGTAGCAGCGGTGGGAAAGTGTGACGAGCCGTGCCCTATTCAAAAAAATGTAAAAACTACATATAATATTTCTATAATAAAAACCTTATTTCAATGTAATTTCTTTAATTTATAACATATATATATATATTTTTTTTTTGTTGACGTGGGGAAACGTATTTAGGCGTCTTCATCGGGTGGGGTCCACTGGGGCACGCTTTAGTGCTGAATACCCGCAAAAACCACCGCGAATGCCATCAGCACCACCTTTGCTGACGTGCCCCGGAATAACAAATCATCAGGGCACCTCGACGGCCAGTCAGAAAAGGGATTGATGCCACCTGCAGATGGCAGTTGGGGTTCTCCCCGGGCGTATGGAGTTATCACATCACGTATTATTATTACATAGGACATGCCATATAAGTTTTAGTTACGCTGCGATCTTCAACACAACCACATAGATCGTGTCATTCGATTATGATACGTTTGTACGTTGTTGTAAATACTATATAAAATATTTGGTCACGTGTCATAATACTTTGTTGTAAATACTATATAAAATATTTGGTCACGTGTCATAATACTTTGGCTGCTCCACGAGCCTGCAGACACTATTTGCATGATTTACCGCCGGATAACTCCACAAATTTCAGATATCAGCGACCTGGACAAACGAACAACGATCGATCCTTTAAGGATATTGTTTTTATCGGTCGTAGCCCTACGTCAAACTTTGCATAAGGATAATGAAATACATCCACTAATTGTGATTATATCTGGGATGTTGATTGAGTACCACTTGTAGGGTACGATAATTTTAATGATATATTTTACAACTACAGCAATTATATTAATACTAATCTACATTCATATTCCTAAGAACTTGATGTATAATTAAACAAATTACTTGTTATTCTTTATTACAATTTTATATATTTTTTTAATTTTATTTTAGTAACAGCCCAAAACTACGCTAAACGGATTTACTTTAACGCAAATTATATTCATCTGTATTTTATTTTTCTTTATTAGGAAAACCGATTACACGTTTCCGCTTATTAAAACTATTGTCGCTTGTTTTAGTGAGGTTACAGGTGTACAGCTTGTATTAATCTTATTAGAGATTCGTAACAGAAGTGTGTTGGCAGAACCCAGACTTTGGCGGCTCATGGCACGCGTGGTGTTTGGATAGTTTGTAGTAGCGAACGAGCAGTAGGCGCCGTGTACTACCGATACCCATAAATATCCGCATGGTTAATAGTTATGCAGATGCGTTGCAATGTCTCTTCATTTCTTTTTCGCAAACAACGCAAAGAGAGTACATGTGGAGATGTAAGGTAAGTCTTTACCGAAGGGTGGTGGTATGAGGCCCTCGCATCGCTCTGCTAGTAGCATTAGGAAACAGGCGTGAAGGTGTGTTGTTGTTGTTCTCTCTGAGCTTGGCAGTACATTATCCCGTAGCAATGATCCTGTGAAGGCTCTGCATTATACTCTAAGACATAGCAAACCGATGAAGCGGTATTGGGGTTTTCTTTGCTTCGCAGCATACGTTCAGCTTCGAAAAAAGTGTTTGTGTGTACCAGAAAACGTGGATAACTCTGTTTCATGTGGCTGCGACACAGCTGAACACATATCGATGTAATATTTAAATTATCAGTCATGAGGTTCAGGTTAGTCAAAAAGATTTAGTGACCGGGTCACTAGTTGTTAAAATTATTCAATCACAATCCTGACCAAGTGATCGTGGTAAAGGAACATCTGATAGTTAGGGTTCCGTATATAAAGGAGACCCTATTTATTTTTATAGAATAAGGGGCAAAAGAGTGATCGGAACCTTCTTACGACTACCGACGCCCATGAAAATTCACATAATTACTATGTCGATGCGATTGTAGAAGACATCCATGACTATAGTTTAGGTTTGTTTCTTGTGCTAAATGTTAGGTACTTTGTTACTCAATCGTTACCGGGAACACTCCACGAGTGACAGCGCGGCATCTAAGAAATGAAAGGTCTAAGGTTGAACCTCAATTGTTTATCATACAGAACAAGCATCCGTCGGTCACGTCGAATATGAGTAAGACCTTATTGCAAGGACTATATGCATATATATATATATATATATATATATATATATATAT